>JAIPRN010000861.1:0-62467 GCA_025469175.1 Geopemphigus sp. TES_GeoC_2020 | reverse complement strand
AGTGTATATTATGTATCGTATATATATATATATATATATATATATATATATATACGCACCGTTCGGGTTGTTTCCGATTTCACGTTGTTGTAGTTCCGCGCGTCTGAACTGGTTAACGAAATAAATAAAATAATCCGGCCGTACGTGTAAGGTCGCAGCTATCACTTTCGAACGTTCCGATAGCCGTAAAAATATTATCGCCGTATTCAGGACGCGGCGAGTTTCGTATGGCGACGCGACGAAAATCCCGCGGCCGAAACAATTCGTTACGTTCCCCGGGCGGCAAGGAAACAATCGTCGAACGTGTTTATTTACGAACAATCGTTGCGTAAACTAGTATTTCGAAGTTGGCGTCGAACGACGCGTCACGTTTGTCGTCACATGGTTGATGAAAGTACGATAAAAATTATTCCTTCCTTCCGACTCAATTGTCGTGCCGCGTCTTTAAGGGGGGATTCTACTCGGTGGTTTCGTAGGGATTTGAGCGTAAACGCGCGTCGTTTGTAAAGTTCAAATAATTGTATCGAGTAGGCGTTATCGAAAACACGAACAATAGCGTAAAAAAAAAACCGATAGTTTTCGAAATTCCCATTGTTCCGATTCGTTTAGGTATCGCGAAAACCTCGTCCCTATCTCTCCGCCGTTATATTCGTCGGACGGACGTGCGCGCGCTTTCTAAATGTTGTCGGTGTCAAAGAGCCCAAAACAAATCGTCGAACGTGATAACGCGACCGGTCGAGAGCGCATTACTCATCCGGCGGCGGCGCCGCTTTTGGACTTCCGCCTTCAGCGGCCGAACGTAAGTGCCTCGAATCATAATCGAACGTGGTCGTCCGGTCGGTACTGTCGTTACGACGGTCGAAACGAATCGCGTAGGTGCCGTCGTTATTACGGAGTTCATTTCGAATACGGCACGACGATCGAGATAAAATACAAACCACGTAACGTTACGAGATGTGCGCGACTTCCTCGTGTTATATAAACTTTCGCGTGGGTACACGGGGTATTGTATTTTACATAATTGAAAACGAAAGCACGAACGGGCGTCACGTTTAAAACGGTTTCGTTTTTTTGAGCACGAACGACGTAGATAAATTAGTGTCGAACGCGTTAGAACCGATTAATATTGTTCAGCGGTTTTACGGACGAAACCGCGAGTACAAAACACTCACGTAGTACAATACCACCGCATCTTAACGTTCGTTCGTCGCTCGTGGATTCTCATTCAATACGTAAATTCGTATTTTACATAACTCGGGCGTATTGTCTGAACAAGTCGGTTTTCACCGAGCGCGTCCGTCGGATTACTCGAATCAGTAACCTACACAACGTCCGTTATAATAGTAGAAAGGAAATATAGAAATAACTCGTTTACGTCGCGATTGTACACCAACTGTAGCCTCGCACAATGGTATCGAGTTAAGTATGGCGTTAAAAGAGCAGTGGCCCACACAAAAATGTTTCTAATTTTGGAACGTTTCTACAAAAAAATTATCGAATATCGCGATTGGGCGCTCTACCATGTACAAAAACAGGCGGTAGTTATCCCATTTGAAACGAAACGTTCGTTATATTGTAATTTGAATAATAAATGTTACGATCGTATTCCAACCATAAATCGTATCCCATTTGATGTTGGCGAAATATAGGTTACGGCGGTAGCTATTATTTCAGTAATATTTAATTTTTATAACGAAATGACCGCAGTTTCCTAAAAAAACAAGTATTATTTTAAATACGTTTTCGTTTTACGAAATAAATTCTTCGGGCTTGTAGAGTTTTTAGTAACTCGACACACTCGTCTCAGTGTCGGTTCTATACACGGAAAAACATTTTATCCCGAGTGCGGTCAAACTCGTATTTCCTTCCCGTCGTCGATAGATAACGAGAGACTTTAAGTACACACCGGTTCGTCATATCGTAGCCGAAATAATATTTACGTACTGTACGAGTAAAACAAATTATGAACGCATTTGTCCGGATCGAAAAGATGTTTCGGGAGGTTCACGATCGCGAAATCGAATCGAAAACACGTTCGTCATGGCGGGTGAATAACGATTATTCGAATAGCGCGATAGCGTTGTGTCGAAAGTGATTTTCGTCTCTGCGGACGATATTAATTGTAACGACGGCGTTTTTCAGCCAAGAAAAAGGTGAAAAAGCTACTGATCCCGTTGCTGATCGTGCTGAAACTGTTCAAGCTGAAGCTACTGCTGTTCCTGCCGCTCATCCTGGGCCTGGCGTCGTTCAAGAAGTTCCTGGGATTCATGGCGCTGGTCGTGCCCGGGCTCATCGGGTTCTTCAAACTGTGTAAGCCCGACCTGCAGCACAACTACGGCACGTTCGGCCACAGCAGCTACTACCACCGGCCGTCCCACGGTAGTAGCGTCGTCGGCGGCGGACCGCCGTCGTCCGGGCCGCCGGTGTACACGCCGTACCGGGAACATGCGCACGAACCGTACCGGGAACACCAGGACGGGCCACCACAGTACCTGTACGAGTCGGCCGACGTGCACCCGTCGTACGGGCAACCGTACAACAGCAGACCGGCCAGGAACCAACAGGAACCGCAGGAGCCGTCCGCAAACGGTTTCCGGCAGCCCTCGTCGTCCGGTTCGGTGGCCTTTAAGGACGACGCCCACGACATGGCGTACAGCGCGTACGGCAAGCACCAGTGACGGGTACGCGCGGAAACGATAAAACGAACAAATCTCCGGCCGATCCGTAACGGATATCGCGCGCCGTCGTTACCGTAACGAAGTTTTACGTATTTCTTCGTAACCGTATTCTTATCGTCGCTACATACGGCGCGCGAGCGCCTCGTCACCCCCGCCGTTAAGTACGAAGTTTCGCGACGCCGTGTCGACTCGTCAACGTGTTCGTTCCGCGCAACCGGAACATAACGCCCCTTCGTCCCCAGTTGATTTTTTCGTTTCACGGATCGGTTCGCGTACCGTATAATATCGATCAAAAATACCACCCGCTCGAACCGACCATACGGCGGGATTCGCTTTTGGCCGTTCCAAATGCGTTCGCGTAGTTCCTCGCGTACACCATACTCACTGCTACCGCGATAAACGTTTCGTAACTTAACGCGGTATTATTAAAACTAAAAGCTCCAGTTGTTCGTAACATATACACATTCTATTATCAACTCCGTTAAGTCCGCGTAATATTTATGTAAGCCATTAACACGTTTTTGTAATTTTACTATTATTTGTAAATATATACATATATATATATATACGTTTATTGTAATTAAACATTTTATACGCTATACCGTATTATACCTATATCGATTTAAACATACCATGTGCTTTACGTATCTATTCGAAGTTAAATTATTAAAAATAATCGAGACCACGTTTTTTATTCGTTTTTAACAACGCGAATCGGCCAGTGAAAATTGTTCGAAGTCACTGGTCCAGATAGGAATACGGGTTACGAAAAAGACTGTCGGCGGTATTACACGTCTGTAGAAACGCGCACGTTTTTAAATATTTTTTTATATTTATTTTCGATAATATTTTCGTTTTACAATAGTTTAACCGTCTTACCTAATTTTTCGGTTATTACCGAAAATTTTGTGTTCCAAAAATATTTCGTTCTTATTATTAATACGCGGTTTCATATCACTATCGGTGTTTGTATTTTTAAAATACGCGATTTTACGCGAAGAACTTTACAATTTTCGTTTAACACCACGTTTGTTTTTTGAGCTATTTCCTTATAATCCAAATGCACGTAGGTAATCGTTACACGTTGGTTGATATACGTAAATGCGGTGTCGAAATATTTTACAATTTATCATTTTTATATACTTTTTCCAAAACAAACGTTTATTATAAGCACGCCGTTTAACTATTACTGTCGAAGTTTTGTATTTAAGCGTACCTATTACGTATAGAATTCATCGATGTTCGGACAAACGTCTTCTATCTTATTAGACTTTGCATGTTGGTGTCTTATAGTAATAAACCATAAGAAAAATTGTCAACAGGTATCAGCCTTAAATCACGTAAACGCACACGCACGATTACACACGAATTCGAAAAATTTCAACTATTACATTTGTCGTTGATTTACGTTCTCAACTCGTTGTGGCCACCCAATCGGCCACGTTGACCGTCGTCTTTCCAAACAGTTGTTCACCCGCCACGAGTTTGTCCCACATGTTCGGACAATCGATCGTTTTTGTTATTTCGAAATTTCGAAACGATCGCGCGAAAACGTACCACACAAACGCTCTCGTTCATTCGGATTTACATAGAAAATGGAACTAACGGACAGTCCTTTTTCAACCGTCGTGTTCGCTTCGTTTCATTCTTGTCGAACTATTTCCTCGACGCTCCCTATTGAGAGAGAGGACGGAAATTGGACACTATCGAGGAGATAAGGCCACACTGGCTGAAGGAACTCAAAGGGATCGGAGTGAGACGAGTTTGCTGCAAGTTTCGCAGTAACGAGAACGCTATGGGGAGGTGTGTAGTTAACCGGAAGGGTGTACTTCGACGAAGACATAATTGTTTTTCGATAAACGTACGCCGAAAATATCCTGGAAATTTTGTTCGTGTTTTTTTCAATATAACGATATTAACCTTCGCGTCTAATACGGACACGAAAATAGGCGAATTTTCAAAAAAAAAAAAAAATTATTTATACATAAACGAAATTATAACGAATAAAATAAATTAATAAAAACGTCCCGCCAATGTATCCGTCCGTCAGTCGTCGTTGGTCGGTATGTACGTGATGGGCGACAGCGGATACGGCGATTGGCCCACGTTCGTCCCGTCGTTGTCGTCCCCGACGCCCGTGGTGGCCTCCGTGGGCGGTTGTTCCGGCCCTGCAGCGGCGACCGCGTGCCCGGCGACGGCTACGCGCAGCAGCGGCGATTGCGGATGGCCGCGGCCGCCCCCCGCGTAGTAGGGCGGACCGCCGGCGCCGTCGTCGTCCGCGGCCGTCAGGTGCCGCGCGTAGCTGTACGGGGCCGACGAGTACGCGGACGCGCCGTGCATCACGTGATGGTCGTGGTCGTAGATGGCCGCCGGCTTGGCGATGATCTCGTAGTGCGACGTCTTGCCGCTCATGTGGCCGCTCTGTTGGTGGCCCTTCAGCGCGCACGCGACCGCCAGCGCCAGCGCCAGCATGGCCGTCATCAGCGCCTTGCCCGACATAGCGGCCAGGGACGCGAACCCGATGGCCGCCAGCGTCCCGGCCGACCACAGGGCCATTTGCATACCGTTCTTCTTGCCTCGGCCTGCGTACGCATACACACAGACGATTACGCGTAAAAAATTTCAATCGAAACCCGCTGGGTTTTGCCGATATTGACTTAGTTTCGACGTATTCGGTTTTGTTTTCGGCCCCGATCAGTTCAATTTTGGCTAACCGAATTATGAACGTTATTCGATATTATTCGCGTCTCGTATGCCCGTTAATGTAAATGCGTAGGTATTGCACTGAGAAGAACTCTCGTCGATTATTAATTTAAAGGTACGCCGTCGTCAGATTCGAAAACTGTCTCGTGAAAAGAGTCCGCGTGTCGTCCAATTTTACGTTCTAAATGCGCACGTAAATAACGCCCAGAATGAGACGAACAACATAATGTATATTCGTGTAAATATTAACGAATAGTTGTTTTTAACGAGAAAATCGAACGGCGGATAGTCGATTGGTCGACTCGAACTGTTAAATAAGATTAATATCGGACTGGATAACAGGAAAACCGAGATCCGACGATAGCGGTTGTGCGCGTAAAATTTAAACGGGCCGGTTCCGTCCGATCTATTTCGGTCGCGAACCAAAAAATCCCGACCACATTATACTTCGGAAAACCCAAAGGAAACGGCGATACTCGGCGATCCATAAACCGACGTTCTCCGTAGTTGCGCGTTTCGTATAAGCGTCTACGGCGATATACGCTATAATTTAAACGACGCGAATTATAAATAACGAAACGCGAAGTAGCCAACCGGAATGTGCGCCGCAGTAATGACTTTTAACGAACAACAACGCGTGGAAATGTTTTCGGATTTTTCGTTCTCGTTTCGAACGTTATTGTTAACAGAACCGACGTATTCGCCGCCGTTAGCCCGATTAAACCGTCGATCAATACCGCGTTTTCCTTTTTGTTTCGTTCACATATTTTACGTGGATAAAAACTATCGTAACTCAAATTTCGCGGACGGACGTATCAAACTAGTCGGACGATTTATCAACGGTTGTCGCGAAATTCGGATATAATCGTAATTATCCTAATAACGATAATCATGTTTATATATTGCCCCCGGCGCCGGATATGTACGCCTACGGCGGACCCGCCACGATCATCTGTAGTCAATATTGCCTGTGCGTAGCGCCACGCGCTACCGTTGTACGCGCTGTTGTGGACTATTTTTACGTTACCGATCAATCGAAAAGGACAAACCTCGTTAATTATGATCGCGACTTTGGAACGAAATTTGGGCGGTTCGAGACTAAATTGTTCGTACCGGGCGTTCAGTTTTCATTCGCCGACCGAGTAAAATGACCGAAATGGACTAACGCGATGAAAACCGTTCGAATACGCGCCGTTTCGAACGTCGTTACATTTCCGATGAACATTTCGTACAAATCGCTACCGAAAGTGTAATTGTTGTTCGCCATACATTCACCGACTTCGTACCGCGAATAGTGTGCCGGGCACGGACGTGATTTTAGGCTTCGGGCGCCGCCGATTATATTTCGGCTACAAAATTAGATTCCATTAAAGAAAAACTAAAGTTTGGAAATTCCTAGGGGAAACTGTAAACATCGGGATAAATAGAGATTTTTCGCGCGCCGAAATATGACGATAGTTTAAAATACGTTTTCGTTCCGAAATTGTGGCGAAATATTGTCTTTAAAAACATCGAGAGGCCAAAATGTCCGCTAAACGCGAATATATCACGTCGATATACCGCGAAAAAGAGCGTCTGCGAAGGGTTTAAACAACGGCATATATATATCGCGTTACCGGTTTCCAGCAACTCGGTGGGCAGTATGTTGACGAGCATCTGACTGCTGAGCTTGCGCACGTTCTCCACGATCGTCGAGTCGACCAACTTGACGCTGATGGACAACGAGTTCAGGTACGCGTCCATTTTCTCCATCAGGTACCCGTCCAGCTCCTCGGCCGACTCGTTGCCCCTGACCAACGACCGGACCACTTCGGCCGGTATACCGCCGCCGTGAGGTTGCTGGTGCTGGTGACCGCCGGTGCTGTGGTTGTGCACGCCGTCCGGCGTCGTCGTAGCCCGTACCAGCGACACGCCCTGCAGCAGTTGGTAGGTGCGCGCCGTGTCCAGTCGGTCGATCAGCCGGGCCACGTCCAGTTTCAGGCACGTCATCGTGTACCGGTGCAGGCATTTCTTCGTCAGCACCTGCGGTACGACGGGATAAACGTCCGCGTAAACGTGACGACCGTAATCCGATGGGGATGGTTGTGGCAAGAGGGGAGGTAGTTTCCGAAGTTGGACAAGTTGACGAGTAAAAAAGTTTAAAAAACTGACCGGATAGTTATTCGTTTTTATTGTTTTTTTCCGATCAATTTTGTATATTCACTGTCGACATGTTTTATTTACATACGTTCGAAACGATAACTAAAGGCAAACCATTTCGGTTTTCATATTAACTGTCGAAAAAGGTAGAAATTAATTATTATTAGTTTCGTATAAAATGTTCACCGGTCGATTAAAAAATAAAAAATTAACCGGTGTATTGTTAATAGTATTTCACCGAATCAACTTTTGTATTATAATTTGTAATCGTTTTACGCGTTTCGTTAAATTAAAAAAAAAAGCCACTGACTCGCCCTGCCTTAATGGTTAATACACACGGTATGAAATTCATGGGATCGAATACCGGCCACTTTTATTAATTTTGTATTAAAACATTTATTTTTCGTGTATTGTACCAAGTTACCTAGCAATGTGAACGTGAATGTGAAAACGGATTTCAATCTTTTATGAAATTTCCGTAGGATCAAATTCATCGAGTCATACGTCCCTCTTAAGGCGTAATTAAATAATTTTAAATAAAAAATTAATCGGTCAGTCGATCTAGAATGAATTGTGTACCAAAATCAAATCGCTGCTTAAGAATTGTCAGCATATTAATAGATCAATCATAACAATTGTTAAAATATTGGTACTTAAAAAAAAGAAAAAATAACAACGATAAATTATTATCGTTTTCGATTTCACTAAACCCTTCAGAAACAGTCGGTATCCAGTTCTCATAAATTAACAGAAAACACGTTTTTGATTTTCTGTTGAATTATAGTTTTGTGAACTTGAAAAAGTGTGGAAAGTCTAATTATCTGGGTTTTCGTACACATTTGAAGACTATTGAAGACTAAGAATATTGTTTAACTAATTAACAAATCGAAGAGATAATAATAAGATATCCAAGAAAGGTTATGACATAATTGAGCAAAATTAACAAACATTGCGCCCGTTAAAAGGATAAAAATAAAATATATTACACAGTATCTCAGCATTGAGGTATCGGAACAACCAATGATTGAGACAGTAAGACGAAATGAGAAACGGACAGACGTGTCTTTCGGACGACATTAGGATTTTTGTAGGGCAATAATAATAATAATTTTTATAATAACGATAAGTGAATAATGGGAGAGTTTTTAGGCGGAAAAAAATAGCATCGAACACGAGCGCAGTTTTCTGGCCACGCGATGAATTACGAAATTAAATACACACACAGACATACATACATATATATATATATACAATCGATTTATTCGAAACTCTTTCCTATATTATTGTTCATTTTTTCACGAGTTTAAAAAAATAACCAAATCCAAAATCGATCGTAAACATTGATTGATGCGCACGTAAAACGCGTATCGTAATCGGATAAGCAATTTTTTCCATTTCGAAAAAAACGAGCGTACAATCAACTCGATTTTCATACAATAATTGTCCGCCTTTTTTGTCTAACGAAATGTCACGTGCGTTCAAATTAGAATATCTGAACGCGTACAGAAGTGTATCGGATTTAATTCCATCTATTATTATTTCGAAATATCGCCTACGATTTTAAGGATGTATGTCGATTCGTCGCGGTATAGGTGGTCACGAACGATTTAATCGTTGAACGAATTAGTCACATTAATCGCAAATTCGTTCGCTACGTATCCCGTATGTTTGAAGTAAAATTCCGAACGTAATTCATTCACTCCACTCGACGGAAGAAAATGTACCCGCTAGAACGGATCAGAGGGATGTTCGCATCGTGACTACGTGCCGATATTGTATTGGTCGAGTTCGTTTACGATCGTCGAAATCGACGATCTTGAAACATTGTTTTTAACGAAATCGGAGACGCGCTTTTCCTAAAAATGTGTTTGGATAGGAAATTTTCGTAATATACACGCGGGAATAGTAAATGACTATTAGTGCGAATGTATCGTCGTGGATGATAACAACTATCCGCAAACGCAATGCACGCGTCGGTAATTGGAAAGAGTTTAATAATTGTACGTATTTAACGCGATGATTAGGTAAGTATGCGGGAGTAAATTTTCGAGTGCCTTTTTTCTCGGCGTACTGAAAAAAAATTTAAAAATTCGCTTCGTTTTTTATTAATAGAATTTTAATCAAAATCACGAAAATCGATTTCTACAGTAACGTAGAAATAAGGGCAAGCGAGTACGAAGTTTTTTCTCAAAATGAAATCCGGTTCTATTCAAATATTATAATAGCTTTCGTACCCAAAACGGTCCAGAAAATACAATCTGCTTAAGCGAAAGACAAAAAAAAATATTTAGAAACATTTTTTGTTCGTCGTTTCAATTTAGGAAGTCACTCCCCGAGCATTTAGTTCTTTTATTACGTCGTTTTCCCTTGTTTACCTGTTTTAGAAGTTCGGAATTGCCGGCTATATCGTCGTACTTGCCCGCGACCGTCGTCATTGTTGTCATTGTCGTCGTCGTCGTCGTCGTCGTCGTCGCCGCCGCCGCCACCGCCGACGGCGTAGTCGGATCGGCCGCTGCCTTCATCAGGCACATCGCGCACAGAGCCACGACAATCGACGCGTCGCATTTTCGGCGGCCGCACATGATTTTCGAAATAAATACCGAGTGACTTTTGGCGCGCACAGCTTTTGTTTCGTGTCGGTACATCAAATGATTCGCTCGGGCCGCGTTTCGTTATATTCTCGGCACGGAATAAACCCGTAAACTGGAACTGTCCAGAGACGCGTGGGTAGTTTTTATATGACTGTGTGACGAAACGATTATTGTGTTGTCGTCGGTGGAAGTGCGCGCACACGTACACACTCAAACACAGAGAGAAAGAGAAAGAGAGGGAGAAATAGTGAAAGAGAGAGAGAGAAAGAGAGAGAGAGAGAGAGAGAGAAATCGAATACGAAATTAAAAAAGATGAAGAACAAGAGGAAAAAAACGAGAAATATGTTGGAAATCGGTTTTCGGGTAAAAGTAAACGAGTGGAATTATAATATGCGAGCGGTGAGTCGGCACAAAACGCGATCGCAACGCCACGTGATGTGTGTCAAGGGGGTAATAAGAGAAGATTCGACGGAAAATTAATTATCACGGCCGCGGTCCGTTCGCGACGATGTGGTTTTTCTCCGCCTCCTTCTCCACGCCTCTCAATTCGCTTTTGTTTTTATGATGTCGTTCGACAGTATTATATACATTTATATATATATATATACACTTGACTCGTGCCGGGCTCGTGAAAAACTGACCGGCCTAATTCGCGTTCTTTCAAACGCGCGTGCGCGACGTGTGAAATCAATGATGAACGCTCGTTCGCCGCGGAATCGTCTCTATAACGTGTTATATTGTATATATAATTCGTTCACGTATATTACATATAAATATACACACGCGCGTTTGTTTTTACTGTTGATTTTTCCACGCCGTCGACGATTATAGCGTTACCTGTCGACAATCTCGATGGAAACCGCGTGCTGGTAATTCGCACACTCAGACGTCGCTGATCCGATCGTCCAGACATTATGTTCGCTGTATCCGTCAATTCCGCCCGTTCTATTATACGCGTACTCGAACACTCTCTCGTTAGTATCGGACGCTATTTTTTCAAACATTTATTTCTATAGCGTGTATGTAGGGCCGAGTGGCGTCGGTAATTTCGTTTATATCGCCGACCGTTCGAAAATTCTAATTCCCGGCTGAATAATTATTAACCTATTGATTTTTAAGGAAAAAAAACCGATATTCGATTAAAATTGAAAATAACAGAAAAACAGGTGAATACGTTAACCCGCGTGGTTATTCGTAACGTTTTTCCATCTATTCCAATAGCTAGCACAAGAGCTATTCGTCCCTGTATATTCTTAAATCGTGTATACGTATTGTGCTAAATTATACGGATCACGTT
This sequence comes from Geopemphigus sp. TES_GeoC_2020, assembly GCA_025469175.1. NCBI lineage: Eukaryota > Metazoa > Arthropoda > Insecta > Hemiptera > Aphididae > Geopemphigus > Geopemphigus sp. TES_GeoC_2020. The sequence continues at coordinate 51,059 of JAIPRN010000861.1, read as the reverse complement.
TTGTCACATATATAGTAGTTGTACAGTTAACGGCGAGCAAAGAAAAAAAAAATCGGGAAAATCGGAATCATTCGAGGACAAATGTAGCGTAGAATTACCGCCTACAATACTAAACGGATAAAACGCAAAAACGAAACGAAACAACGACGACGACAAAAAAAAAAAAAAACGATTTTAATGGTAACGTTATTAATCGCTTTTGGGACGCTATTGTTCGACGGTTTGCTCGTCGCGAGACAATGATTTTTTCACCGTTTCACTCGCGATATCCATAGCCGTCCACCGTGCGGTGGTTCCCATCGGCTCACCACCCCGAATTATTACACTCGCGCGCCGCGTACGCTACCAGCCGCACTCGCTAACCCAACTGCGCGTTATTCCGTCGTCGACCGTCTTACTCACGACCGCTCCGGGCCGCCGTGCTAATAGAGTTCCGCCACGACCGTTGCCGTTTATCGTTGACGACATGCGTCATTCGCCCCGGTCGCCATTGATGCGAGCTATTGGTTTCGCCGCGGCCGTTGCGCTGTGCGCCCGGGCCGGCAATGGACTGCAACCGTTGGCCGACCATCAGCCGGCCGCCGACAACGCGACCATCTTGCAGGTAAGGCGTATAATATTCTGTAGCGACCGTGGCGAGTTTCGTCGTCGCGAATAGTGAGGACGTGTAAAATGTAACGCGGGGGGCGACGAGTTAGAGAAAATGGTCAACATTTCGTTTCCGATACGAATAATTGCCGCGGGTAAAGGTACGTAGAGATATTTATTGGAAAATGAACTTAAGGATTATATATGGGTAAATCGTTTAGTTCGATTATATTTACGAAACGTCCCCGCTCAAATTATTGGCGAACCCGACAAGTCGAAAATAATTTGGTTACGTACGCCCATCGACCACCAATGGGAATCGTTTCGCTAATTCGCTGGTATTTGTGTTTAAACGGTGGTGGAGTGTGATGGATAACGATAACTTAACGACGTCGTTGTTGACTATGCTACACGTCGGTATTTTGTGCGTTATAAAACGTTACAAATCGTTGTTGCCTTAAGTCGTTCGAAGATTTTTTTTGTTTTTTACCGTTTTCCCCGATGTATAATTATGGAGAAAATGTCGAATTTGTACGAAAATGAAGAACCTAAAGTATAAATAAACGCTTAGGTCGATGTATCCGATTAGAATTTAACGCAAAGACAGTCGTGAACGGAGACATTTTGTCTAAGCGCAGAGTTCGAGGATTAAAGACGTTTCCTTTGATAACTTAAATATCTAAACTTCACAATCAACGCAATAGATTGTTCAAAACGTAAATTTTTTCGATTTTGCACATATCTACACTTTTACAATATAACATGACAAATTACAGTCATGTAAGATTTCATAAATTTCGGGTCATTTTTATTCATTACCACCATACACGAATGATTCCATAAGTATGATACTGACGGGTGTTTACGAACGAGCTCTCGTGATCACTGATCGTATACTTTTTATATAAATATATTGTTTAGATTTTTGAAAATTTCGATCTTTCAATACTTAACATACCCAATGTGTAATTTTGCCATGTTAAAAACGAAAAATCGCTACGATCGAAAAAATTGTCCAATTTCTAGGGGTTATGTATAGATACCAGTGGCCATTACCAAAAAACTATTATTACAGAAAATGAATGAAAATTCAAAAATCGTTTTCTGACCGGTTTTTTGATCGGGTTTCATCGTAAACGATATAATAGTTAAAAAAGCTAAGACGACTTTCAAAAGTTGTCACTATTATAAATAACTCGTTAATATATTAAAAAAAAAACGATCGATTAATCGTTTTTACGAATTAATCGACAATTTGACTATTTTCAAATCACCGCGAAATTATTTTCAGAATTTAATTTACGTTTAAAGTGTACGACGAATTTTCGTTAAAAATAAGAAAACAGAAAAGACACCGTTCATTATTTTTCTGTCCAAACCAATTAATTGCGATTAGTTTTAAAAATGGCGTACAATTGATTTTTTTGTGTATTCACGTTTTCTCGCTTAGTAATTCATTTATTTTACGCATCAATATTCAATTATGTACTAATTACGAGAATTTTTACTTTATCTTACTTTGGTCTACTTTTACCTCTACAAAATGTCGTGTTCAAGTATACCGTTCTCTTATAGTTTCGTTTTTCTAATATAGAAAAAACCTTTAACGTGATTACCGTAATACGATCCTATATTAGTTAAAACTAAAAATGTCAATTAATTAGAACATTGTTAAGTTATATTCTACAAGATTTAATAAGTACGTTTAATCGCGAATATAATTATTATTTAAAAAATACGTCGCGACTACTACACGGCTATACATACGAATTTAACGGTGTAAAGTAAAATTCTACGATAAATAACGAATTATTTGTGTCGAGTAGTTGTAGACTTGTTGTCGCCAGACGTATTACTTGACAAACGTCACTTGACGGCTTCAACAGAGTCACGTTCTTTTATACGACATGCGTATATTATTTGTCAAAGTAACGCGCAAATAGTGTACGCGTTACGATTCAACGGCCGATCGAAGAGGTACGTGTAATGTATGTAACAACAACGAGCGGGTTTCGTGTAAACGAGTCAGACAACGACGGATGAACCAATCGATGAATGGGCTTAAAATGACGGACCGCTGGACGAGGAGGTGCACCGACGAGAAAAAGAAAGACCGAACGTAGGAAACGAAAAACAAGGGTTTGTTTGGGCCGTTCGACCGGACGAAGTGGACGAACGGCGACTTTGACTTCGGGCACACAAAGGGAAAACGCCGGACGTCGACTCGTCACTGGGGCGTTTAGTTGGACGGGATCACGAGTGTTGCGCTATACGTTTCGGGCACACGCGTTCGTGAATTTTAAAAGTTCGCACGAACGACGAAGATTTACACGATCAACCGCCGTGCTCGTTTGACACAAGCCTGCACTCAGTCGAACGAACGCGGTACCTGGCTCGGGCCACGCGTGGGTTATAGAAGTTATGGACGTAGACGAATTCGGCGCTCGGTTTACGAGGTATTTTTTGTGGCGCGCGAATGATTGGGAAAATATTCTTTGGTCTCTCAGTTTACAGTCGAACGTGCCGTCAAAACAGTCGCCAGAGAAATCGAAAGTCTATGGGCTCGATATTGATATCTGTGGGTACGTAGCGGCAAATTATTTAGGAAACAAAGTGGACGCGTGAGAATGCGCGCAATTATTGCAATTATCGTAACGCGTACATTGTTTTCGCGTTCTTTCCACAAATTATATACGCGTCATTCTGTTTTCATTACAAGACTTTCATCAATATCTACTTGTGACAATAACATCTCCAAACTACTTCGGATTATTTTCTTTATCCGACACCCGTAAAATGTCACGTAGATCATTGAACGCACACCTGAGCACGTATGTTTGTACACACATACATATATATATATATATAAGAAAATTCGGAGAAATTTTTGTGTGTTGACCGTACAAACGAAGTATATTTGTACGATACACTGGTAAAAAATATTAACGATAATTTTTTTACGAGAGCTGTAACGTTATTTTCAAAAAAATGCGTTTGGTGTGCGTGTATTTTTCACATTTTTACGAAAAATGTTAACTATAGTACTCCGTCGGTATTATACGTGTTAAACGTATATACATTGTAATGTACTTTATGTAATACCGTTTTATTGTTGTTCAGGCTTTGTACGCTACAATTGAATTTTCGATGTTTATCGAAGATTCGCGAATTTCTAATCATTCAACAAACGATTGAATGAGTTCTTTGTCATTTTTCGCAATCGTAACAATAACTATTATCTACCTACCTATCTATATACCTATATACCTATATATTTATTCACTTGCCGCACGATTGGTCATTAGAAATTCGTTTAAGTTCCCAGTTTTTTTTTGATCATTTTATTTTATAATTACGCGTTTCATTGTTTCGTATATTCGAAAAACTGTATTAAATTAAACCGTACCAAACAATGTGTATGCCGCTTCTAATTTGCGAAATAGATTTTTTTTCCTTAACCAAGTAGTAACGAGTACTTCGTCCATTTTGAGGAACATAACAACATATTTTTTATACATGCGTTCATTAATTGAATACTTTTTACGAGAATTTTTTCCCCTACGAGATACACAATTGTTGAATTTCGAAATTCCTAAATTCAGAATACCAAACGTGTAGTTAAAAATTATACATAAATTATAAATAGAAATTTATTATAATATATAATATATTATTATATTATTATATTATTATTAATTTTATTATTTTATTTTGTTATAAATAATATATATATATATTTATATACACACACACACAGATTACACGAAAGTAGGAATAATTCGCGTATTTAGAGAATCACAATATTACTGAAGAATAAAGTCTAATATATTTTCATACAATTTTGTTTTGATCGTTTATGTGCCATAATGACTTTTGTAATTGCGTATATTTTATCGACAACTCTATCGATTAATTCGGAACTAATAAAATAAAGAAAGATAATTTCTAAGTGATACGATAAATAACCTTAGTTCGTTTGGGAACGTCAAAAAAATGTTTATTGCGGATTGGAAATACTACGAATATCACGTCGATTTGTAAATTTATAATTTTTTTCTAGAATAATTGTAAATATTAAAAGCTTATTGGAATGGAAATAACTGTTTTAACGCTAGATATGTCGTCGTATTTCTACTTTTATGTTATAAGTTTCGGTGTACGAATATTTGAAAACGTGACGAATCAACGAAAATCGTTTTACGATTTAAAAAAGTTTCTAAACGATTTAGAGCTCACGTGGAACTAATTTTCCCTCAATAATGAATGATTTTCTTACAGAAACTCCCCGAGAAACCTACCGTTCCGTTTCATTAATTAAGCAATGCGTACGTGTACTCGTAATATTATATTATAACAATCTAATAATACATACACAACGCACGTTGATACTTGTGTTTTATGTATTAGCCATACGAGTCGTGTGAAATCGTCGTACTGTGAAAACGTATTTAAATTTAAAAAGAAAAAAGCCTACCAATAAAACGGTTTTCCCTTTTAGCGAACGTTATAAAAAAAAAACACTACCCGAGCGTATATATATATAACATATATCAAAAATAATATAATACGATGTGACCTGTATACTGATGATATGGTCATTAGTGTCGGATCAGACGTGCTCTACATCTGCGGCATTGCCTTCGTTTATTACTATTTCGGTCCGTACGTAATACGCATACCGCGCGCTCGCGCGCGAGACGTAAACAAAAGAAAAAAAACCCACCGAACTCGTCGGAATTCGAGTCCGCGGCGCGAATATCAAATATCGAACGAACGGCCGATCAAAATTTCTCCCCCAAATACAAACGGACGATTTATTTCTGGAAATACGGAGATTTTTATTGACGAGTCCTCGCGGTTTTTAAATCTCGTTTTACAATTGTTTCACCGGTTACGCTGAACATGTTTTCTAACGATATTAGCGAATAACGGCAAAACAAATCGAATTAAATTCCGTTAACGAGCGTGCGTTTCATAAAGTCGAAATGAAACGTCGCGACGTATAAAAATAGTGTCATTTTATTTGTTTTCACCTCGAGTCCGTTGTTGCGTACGATCGCGTGTTACATATTCGTTTAAAATTAAACGAATACATACTTTTAACGAATCAATTATACTTACCGAAGTGATTCGATCGAGTAAAGGATCGCGTTCGTTTTGTTTAACGAGGTTGTGGAAAACTATTAACCTTCGCGTACGTAAGCGGTTTTTGATTAATCGAAATCGCCGTACTAAAACGTTACTATCACCTTTTCGTTAAAGGATCCGCTTACAAGCGCATTCGTATACCAATAATGTGAGGGCCCAGTTAATGAGATATTCTCGACGAATTAACAGTAATAAAGCGTTTGTTATTACGTACAAGTAAAAAACGACAAAATAATTGTAATCGTTTTACTCGGGGTATAAAAAAAAAGAACCAATATATAACATGGGTTATTCGTAAACTGTACAAACGAACGCCGTAAACGATTCTTATAGGTTTTTTTTTCGAAAACAAAAAACACTAGATCCAAAATTAGTATTTCACGTCGGAAAGTTAAGATAATCGCCGGGCGTTGCTTAGTGTCCAACACGATTACCGTACTTAGAATGGAATGTAGAAAAATCCAACCGCAAATCGACTGAACGAATGTTACCGCGTTGCAGGAGAATACTTCGCCGGCGCGGTGCGCTAACAATTACACGTTGGCGTGCGTCAAAAGGGACGTGCTCACGTTCCTGGACGTGCTGGACGGCGAACGGAGCTACGAGATCTTTCCCGGGTTCACGATATTCCAGAGGCGGTCGGGCTGGACGACACCGTCTGACGAGTCTCTGGACGCGGCCAACGACACCCGGCTGGACCAGTTGATCACCAGACGGCTAAACGATTACGCGGAGAGCGTCGATTTGCGCGTGAAACTACTGAACCCGGTCGACACCACGTCCCGGTCGGTCGGCACCAGCGTGCTCGAAAGAATATTGCCGTTCCTCAGAATGAGTATGCTCTCGGGACGTCTTGTTATTCGTTAATTACGTCGAGTAGTTGCGTGTTACCCGTAGTAGCCACGGGCCCAACGCGCGGTCAATATCGGCTACTAATATCGGAACTAGCGCTCGTAAGATTTACTCGGTTAAATTTCGAACAAATTCGCGAAAATTCGTTTTTGAACGTGAATGATTGACCACCGTCGGTAACTTTGTTATTTAACGAAAACAAAAACAAAAATCACCGACCAATTTTTTTAGCTCTACGACATTCCTTCCACCGAAATAAAAAATTTGACTTAATTACATATTCTAATACATATATATATATCGGTTAAGTGAATAACTTAGTTCATTAATAATGTTTATTTTTTAATCGTCCGTTTGATCTTTTTTCTGAAATTATAACGATTATACTTTCTAACAATTTATACGAAATTTAAAGTTGTTAAGGGCTTTATTTCACGGGATAAGGAAAATATCCGTACGAGTTTTACGTTTAAGGAATATTTATTTATTTCGTATAAATTATTTAAATTTATAATATTTATTTTATTTTAATATTTATTTCGGATACCTGCGTAACCCAATCGCTATGTACACTAGTCGCGAAAAAGGCGAATACGCTCTAAGGAGATATTCTCAATTTTCGGTTCGCGATTTCGTTTATCGATTGAACGATACAGTTGTATTGTGCGAGGTGAAAGTCGTTTAAATTTTCCTCGGCCAGCCCGCGTGACGTCAACAATGGAACAGTGTTATTTTTAAAAAGGAATTAAACGCGGTGTATATGGCAATTATGTTCTCTGTCAACCGGTTTATTAGGCACAGTTGTTAAAAAAATAAAGGTTAATAAATAATAACATTAATGAAATCGGTGTGACGCGAGCGAGACACGCATCATTAGCGTCATCGCACATTCTTGACGAGGCCGAAAACTAAATAGGTACACTCGGCATACGTATCTGGTACGTACGTTTGGAATCGAGTCGAAATCGAACTTACGAGAAACTAACAAAAAAACGGTTCCACGAAAATGTTTCGAACGTAAATCGAAAGGCGATTCATTCCGCACAGACCGTTTTACAATTACGTTGGCCACGAGAAGTCCACCGATACGCGCTTACATTTTTATAATTAATCGAATGGATTTATTATAAATCCGAATAATAATACGTATAATATCAACGGAACCATCGATGGCAGAACTCGATTTGGTTTTCGGTTTATAATAACGGGCCGGCGGTAACCGGTTTCGGTTCAATTTGTATTCGACAGTGTCAATTGTCGCGCTCATATTTCATATTTCAATCGTTTATAACGAATTATTACATACATTTATCCCGGAAAACTCGGAACACACTTCTTGTGAACACGAGTCACTCAAATCATATCGTTTATATTTCCGAAATTAAAAGAAGCGATTCGTCAATTCCGTAGTACGTATATTAGTGACCTGTACGTATGTACGGCGATTATTTACAGTGTAGACAGGCACGGCGAGTCGATTAATTATTTAAACTCGTTAGGTTGATACGAAAATATTTGAGTTACGTTCGAAGTTTATTTTAAAAAGTGAAATATTCGAGTTAAAAGTTAATATTTCAAAATTAACGATAAATAAATAAAACAAAAATAACGCCGGAAATCGGATAAGAGCGTGTTACGAATACGTTTGGTATTTTTTCAGAACTATCAATATATTGTTAACGTTACCCGACGCTATGAAGTATAAGCTATACTGTAGTATCAATTTCGTCGGTAATTCGATTTAATTTGGACATTTTTTTTTATAAAGTTAAAATTAAATTTAATTTAAATCAAGTCCCTCAATTTTATAACTCGTCAACGCCAAGCACGGTGGATTTGTACATATATGGACGTATGTATCTAAACTAAGTAGCCAATACCTAACCAATTGCCCAGCTTTAGGATTTGTTAAACGGTACAATAAAATAGAGCGAATTCCGTTGACGACGTGTTTTGTTCTTTTGTATGTACCGCGGAAAAAGGCCGAAAAAAGAAGGATCACCACGGGCTCTACTGGGCGGCAGGCACGTTGACCGCCGTCGGAGCCAGCGCCCTGATGGCGTTGTCCAGCAAGGCACTGATGACGGCGGGCGCGGCGCTGGCCATGGCCATCTACAGCTGCATGAAGGGCAGCGGCGGCGGCGGGGCCGGCAAAGGCGGAGGGAGCCACTTGACCGCCATGCTGATGGAGGAGAGCGCGATGCCGATGCCGCATCGGCAGTGCGCCGAGGCTGTGGTCGACATAACGGGCTATCCGGCCGATGTGGAGAGGTATCCCGGGTCCCGGAAGACGGTGGAGATCGTGTCGCCCGTCTACAGGGTACATCAGACGTCGGACGGATACTCGTCGTCTTCCCAGTCCCTGCAATCCCAGAACCCGTGAACCGTTCGCGGTCCGGGTCATTCGCCGCGATTACGCAATTGCGATACGTCCCTCGGTCTTTTTTAACCACAGCGTGTGTCCACGTAATGCATTTCCTACGTCTCTGTAAGCGCGGTCCCGAATGTACGGTTAACGTGTTTTCTCGCAAATCGGAAATATTCCTTTCAAATTCGGTTTCGCGAACGACAATTTTCACGTTTTTGACTTCACTACTCCATTTACCAACCGGCCATCTCACACACTTGTGGTGTGTTTCGTATTTCGTTCTACGAAAGACCCATCGACTATTTTCTAGAGAACACCAATTGGTTTTATCGGATTTAATCGCGCCGTAGCGATATCAAATTATTCGATTGACTTAACACTTGGCACTTGACGAATTTTATTTTTGGTAAATTACGGTAATAATAAATCGGGTGCTAGTATATTATTTATTTGTTTAGAGACGCGTAATATCATATTATTTGGAGTTTGTATATTCATATATTATATATATTTATTTATTTGTTTGTTTTCTTCGTACGCAATAAATAATAATTTATTTCTTTAACCGCCATGTAGTTTACCTTTTTTCGGTTTCTAAACTCAACGTTATATAGTTTTATTATATACAGGTTTTACCGTCGTTTATTAGAAATTATTTTATGAACCATAAACATAAATTATCGAATTAAACTATATCGAATTGTTCAAACAAATACGTTGTTACGTTAAGTGTTATAGAAAAAACGGAGTGAAGGGCATTGTTAAAAAACGTACTCACTTCTACCCATCTCGTTAGAATATAATTGAAAATGCAATTATATAATATTGTTTTGTATCCGATAGCATCGATATATCATAAAAAAAAAAAAAAATAGTCAACCTAATGACGGCAGAATTCGAAAAATTTGAGGAATAAAAGTACAAATATCTGTTTATTTACGTGTAAGTAAATTGAATTTTTAAACAAAATTTCATCGATATTGTGTAGGGCAGTATGATTGTATGTTATACCCCTTAACTAGCGTATGATGCAACACCGTACGAAGTAATGACCGAAGAGTTGCCATTATCCTTCATCGGTATACGAAGTACAAATTCAATCATGCTACCAGTAGATAATTTTCAAAAACCTTACGATGAACAGGTCTACATATGTGTCAATTCGTACATCGAATTATAAAGTATGTCGCTCTTTCAACAAGAATGTTTAATTATCCGGACGATTAGTGTCATGAAATACTGGAGTAAAAGTACTGAGAATTGAAATATTTTCGTCAGTATACAAATGCAAATATACTTCATCATCCAAAGCCATTATTATTTTAAAAACGTTATTATATATGTAAAAAGCTTTTTTTTGCGTTAAGTACAGCTGTAAGCGAATATTGTACATTTAGCGAAATGTTTAATATTGATTTTATTTTAATTTCTTTCCAAAAAATTTTATTGATCTTACGCAAGTTGTTATTAATTTACGGTAAGAATGCTCAAAAACGATCGCAAATCGCTAATATAATTTTCGAACATAAATAACTTTTATTATAAAAATTGAAAATTTACAATTTGTACCCTATACTTAAGTAATAAACAAATGGGAGATTATTTAAAAAATTAATTAGCGTGACGAAAAGAGATGTCATTTGACGCTATTTTATATTGTTATTAGCAAACAAATCAAAAAGTTACAATATCAAAACGTTATTATAATTAAAATATATTATTCACGTTCAGTAAATTTTTTACGCTTATTGTAATTCGATAATGTTATCTAGGGAATTATTTGATTTTGACAGTACGAATACTTTTGAATTTGAATTTGTCTTTTATATTGAAATCGAAACAAAGAATATATATAATTATGTCTCGTGCAAACGTATATTTTATTGTGTTTTTAGACAAAGATGTGGTTTATTTCTCAAGGAACACTTGTGTTTTTTTATTATTAAGGATGTAAAAATGTATGGTTAATGAGAAAAGTAGACCGAGAATTTTTCATTATTGTAAAAATGACATATTAGTGTGGTTTTTTTTTTTTAGTGCGCTAAATATTTTTTAGATTTTCCGTATTTTTGTTCGTAAGTGAATCCCAAATGGTTTGTCGTTTCCGTATTTAACCGATACGAAATTCGGAACAGTTGGATATTTCGTAGGAACGTAATATTAATAAGATTGATTAACGTTTTATTCTTAGCGGTATTTTGTGTCGAAAATCTATTGTTGTATGAAAATATTTATGTGGCGCGTGAAATTCGGATTAGTGAATGTTACTCGAATAATAATTAGCGATATTGTAACATTATAACACACAAAGGCGAATCTCCAGAAGATTCTAAGGTGTCTATAGCTACTCTGACATATATTTTATAATGAAGTGTCACACAAACTTAAAGAAAATATTATAATTCGACAAGCCATAATTCGCATTTTTATACCTTCTGATACACGTAGATAGTATATACGTATATATTACTTATTAACGAAAAGTTCTTACATATTTTATCGAATTTGAATGGAATACTCGTTTCCATATTAGTTTTCTGTAACACGATCGATTGTATACGTATATAGTTTTTCGATTTAAACGAAATATTATCGATTAATTAATAGAAAATCGATAATTACCGACGTACAGTCGTATACGAGCATAAAACATTTGTATTGGGCAATTTATGTAATTTCTAAGAGTTCCAATCGTAACAGAAGCTTAAACGTAAATGGTACTTTGACAACGTTTATCGTATTAATTAATTTTGACGAACCACTAGCGTCGGTTTCGAGTCGTTTTTCGAATTTTACGATGTACACGTTTTCCAAACAAATGTTTTATTTTTGTATACATTACGTCGCGAAATTGCCCGGCTCGTGAAATAGCTAATATCTATGTTAGGTACGGATGCATGGAATAGAGCGCGCCCGTTCTAGTACATTTTGAACGTTTGTATTATACTATGGCGCGTCTCTATTCCATAATTGCTATCACCATACGGCTCGTGTGTTGGGTTTTTCACTTACACTTTTACTCGTTTTAGTTCGTATGTTCGCGCGTGATCGTTTTTCTATGTTTTTCTATTTCGCGTTAATTGTTTTAATTCGTTCTTTTAACGCGCGTTTTTGTTATTATTGTAGTCGTCTTTCTTTACTAACGAGTGTCTTTGTTTTTTTATTGCGGTTAACGACGTGTTGAGTGGCCGTCACCGTGTGAGAGATCTAGGTTTTTAGTGACTTATATTACGCGTGGAATTGTCGGTCAGGACTTTCAATAATTACAATCGAGTCGGCATTACGTAACAGGCAGTTCCCGCTGACTGTAACAGACGGGACGTTCGCTCTTACAATATATATATTTAACTTTTAACGTTTCGAAAACGCTACGAAATTCGTGTATATGATCGTAAATCGAGAATTTTCGAACGCGCCGGAATAGATTATACGGAATACTGACGGTCGCACATCGATGCGATTAAGGTATTCCCGCGGTAGACTATGTCTTTTTTACACGTTCTTTATGAATCGTCCCGACGTCTATTACACGTTTTAACGTAAACCCAACTAAACGGGCTTTTTTGCTAACGAAACGATAGAATAATAATTTTCAACAACTATCGTCCTACAAGTTCGACGTTTCTTTTTGGCATTTAAACAGACTATAACTACAACATTTTTAATCGACAATTTTATCCATTTTTAGGATTCGAACCGGGGCGATGTAGTCACGTCGGGATTGTAACGTACAAGACCACGCGGCGTATGTAACCCACGTTTTGAATGCCTCCCAGCTTCCGACGAAGAACGTTAAGGCTCGCGGCCATCACATCGTACCGTGTTATTCCCGCAACGAAATAGTTTTCGGAATCCGAATGTAATCCGTCGTCGAACCGGCCGTGCGCTATTCGGTCTTATTCCGCGCACACACTCGCCCACGGGCGTGTGTATTGTACCACCGTACGCTCACGCTTGGCCGTTTCGAGCGGACAAATTAATTTCGTATTCTTACCGTACAACATCCACGTTATAGCGGACATAATGACAATAATTGTACCGGGCCGGTCGACTTTGACATCTCCACTTGACACACATTCCAAGGGGGAAATATAAATATAGATATATATTTAGGCAGGTAGGTACGCGTTTATTAAGCTACAGTGTGTTTTCATTCGACACACTCGGCTACAATAATATAATAATATCGTGTATGGTTCTTTTCATTAGTAGCCAGCCGATGAGACACAAACGGACGTTTTACATCGTACTATAAGTACGTAACGTTATTTCGGAGGAGACGTGTACTATGTATACGCACACACACACACACACACACATATATATATATGGGAGAGAGTTTGTGAGACGAGATTGGTTTAAAATACGAATCGTCGGAACGTTGATCAACCGCGTGACGTAGATGGGGCGGGTAGATTTTGTACACTGCCTGTCACGGCGATCGGATGTGTCGTCTTACGTTTGTATAATTTTATAACAATGCGATATCGTTATACGCTCGCGAGCGTGTGTTGTGTTTGAATTTCTTAGCGTTTTGAATAACGCGTATTATTATTTCGGAACGTCTTACGATCGGGAACGTCGATGGAAATATTTATAACGTATTTGAACGTCCGCGCGGTATATTGTAAACGAATTGATCGATTTTTATCCTCGGAAGGTCACGCGGTATTTCGTTTAACAGTATTACGGATATTAATATACCGGATTGGCGCGTAAAGGGACACACTGTCAGAAACGGTTCACCGATAATACACGTCGACCGTACAGCGTTCGAAGGTTCGTAACACTTAAACGCGAAATATTTTCACGGGATCCTCCAGTAACAATCACGGATGTTTTCAGCCTAACTTTGAGTACGGCGTTCCGGTTGTTTTTTACGACTACGCGTTTTTTGTAAGTTAATAAGTTCGATAACAATAAAAGTACGCTCGATACGCCATTGACGTTTAAGTTGTTCGGCGATAAGACGCGTTTTTCGTCGTACTATTATTTGATAATATTCGTGAAACGTTGGACGTAAACCGATAATACCCAATATTACAGGGTAACTCGGTGTCGTCGGTGAATCGAAACGTCAATTTCGAGGTAAAAGGACGAGTAACGATTGTGCGCGACGAAACGATAAAACGTCGCTTTCCCGAAAAATTATTATAATATTCGTACGCGATTTGAGATGAATCCGTTTGATTACGACCGTCGGAGTGGCAGTTCAACCCGCGCATTTTCACGTAAACGAAATCTATTACGTGTACACGGCCAATGTTTGTTATTCGTGAATTAATGCGAATTTCGCGTTTTGTAACGAACCGAAAGCGGCGCCCGTATATAAATGCTAGGGGCTCGTAAATGGACTCGAACACGGAAACACGCTATAAATAAACGGTGTAAACGCTCGACCACACGAGTTCTACGAGTTATTATTGCGCGGCCGATAGCATCTAGGGAAGGTGTTTTTGTTTTTTCCTACGTTTCCCGATTATTCGAAAAAGCGTTTCGAGGTGACAATAAGGGCCGGTTACAATAATAACTTTGAATTGTTTTTTCCCGAAACGACAATATACTATACGTCCGATTCTATTTTCGTAAACCGTGGTGATTGTATCTCGTGGTTATTTACGAACAATACGACCATTTCCGCGGGATAATTGATTATCCCTTTTATTTCTACTGCAAATAATTCGCACCTTTATTCGGAATTCGTTGATACCGTTATAGAATAGCGCTTATACGGTGCATGTCTTTGTTATTATAACGATGACACAACGGTCCATAAAATAAGCTCGCGGTGTATACAACGTTCGCGACTAAAAATAATTCGCGAAATTAGTGTAATAACGATCGAACGTTATTGACGTATCAGATTATAGACGAACCTAATGGCGATTATTGAAAAAAGAACCGACGGTTTAGTGGATGGCGTAATAGTATACGAACGACCGAATTCGATTGTTTCTGATTCTAGTTATAAGCGTCGATTTACGTATAAACGATTCAACGCCGAAATCGTTGAAACGGAGTAATTTCCGTTCGAATAAACTATATCATTTATAATATAAACTTCGTAAATCCCCCTTCGACAATAACGATCCGTCGATGTTTCCGAGTTTAAAAATATTACGGCGTGATTTACGATAAATTACGACAATGCGCGCTCAAACTCGCACGCGTCTCGTTCGTACTTGTTCTTATTAATAACGTTTCGAAATAAACGTACACCTTACACTCGAACGGAAACAAAAAGAAATACCCGAAAAATAACACAATTATTTCGGAAAGATTAATTATCGACCGTTCTCAACTGTGTAAGTATCCTCGACCGACCCGTCATCGTTTATCTGCCATACGAACACGCACGGCGCACAAGCGTTTCGTCGGCGTCACGAATTCATCCATATTTCATAATTGTGTCCGGAAAGTGGGTTACTTATATCGCGTCGTTATTATCTTTGTTTTGTAAATTCGGTTTTCGAAATTAATTAGGCCACCTTTTGTGTTGCCCACACGTGACGTGTTATTCCATACTCGTATTAACGATTCGGAAAAGTGAAACTTTCAAAAACGATTTCCGCGCATTCCGAAAACGACGATTAAGCGAACGCCGCGGCCCGGGACATTTCACGCTTTTGTCTCACTTAACTAGCTCATTGGTGAACATACGTGTAATTCGAATATCCGATTATACGTACGCGTTCTATTTCTACCGTCGGACGAAGACGGTTCGGCTAAAACGAATTATCAAAAATTATTCGGTAAAACCGTGACTATTGAGTCCGTGTGTGCAACACGATGGAACCGCAGAAAAGCGGATATTCGAATCCGGGAAATAAAATGGAAATATCTCGCTACTATCGACGGACATTCGACGCGATTTACATATTTTTCCATTCCCCCTTGACTTTACGTCGTTAAGGGCATTTTTCGTCTTCGTATTTTCTTCGAATCGCTTTTGTTCATTTGTACACGGTTTATTTACTGTAGCTGATATTTTGTAACGCAACTCGATGTATACAAATTTCATAATCATAGAAACATCTTTAACGGATACAACCGAAATGCTTTCGATTGATTCGATAAACATCGTTCGAAAAATAAAAGTGAACTTTGAGAAACACCGAAACGGTATTAGAAAAGTTGTCCAAAAATATCTATATTTTCGATATCGTCAAATAGATTATTTATCGATAAACCATTATCGTTTATCCAAATATATAGTTATTATATTTAAGGAGAAAAACGAGAAAACGGTTTTCTTTCGTCCCGTAGAAAGTGATTAGGAATAACAGAGAGAACACGAAAATCGTTCTTATAATGGCGCGGGCAAGAGGATTAACGGTATAATAAAACTTTCGTCCATGTAAGTCGTAAATACAACACCGCGTACACCGTCTCGGCGAGAGGATTTCGATCGAGAATTGTCATCGACCCTCGGCGTTAGCCGACAAACGCAATTTGCGTAACTATTGATGTACAGGCGAGCGGAGGAATTTGGCCCGTTACGTTCGTAATATTAAAACGCGTTCGATTTTGTACCGTTCCAAATTATAAATTGCCGTTTCAAAACGTTTTTTTTTTTTAGTCTGTCACGTATGGACTCTGATGACGCCATTGATCGTCGTGAGCACTTCGCATTTTCGGTCCGGGTGATTCTTTCATACGCGCAGGATTTAGGCGCGGTTTTATACGGTCTATAATCGTTCCACTAACGGCTATAAAGATGAAATAGTTCGTTTTATACTTATTCGTCTAAAGGTTCGATTCGAAAACCGACGAATAAGCAAGGTACATTTGAGAAAAGAGGGCGTTCGCGTCTGGGGCGGTCCGATTTTGTCAAATTAACGAGTTTTAATCTTACGAATAATAAACGACGATGAAATAACGATCGACGCGTTTATTATTATTATCGACGGGGGGGGGGGAGGGAGGACTAAACCAAACGCGTGGCCGTCTTTGTAGGATGAAACAACTAATGACGAGACGTTCTCAAATGTATACGGGCCGTGACTTGTCGCGTGGGCTGTGATCCACCAACGTTGGCACCGGCGAACCTATGGTCGCTGTGAGCCGGACGCGGACACGGAAATTCAACCTAGATTGCGGGGAGCGGCGACAAAGGACGAAAAATACGGGACGGCGACGCGCGTCATAATAACGCGCGCGAGAATGATACGTATTTTCGGAAAATATTCGGACGAAAAGGTCCCATAAAAGAACTCGCGACTCATCGACGCGACGTGTCGTTATACTACACGCGTATCGTAATTATGCGCTCGAGAACCAAGAAAATCAGCTCCTCTTTTCTTTCTTTCTCTCTGTATATATATATATATATGTATATATTTACACTATATTTGTGGCACAATACGCGAAGTTTTCTAAAGATTTACGGGCGAAAATCGGCCGGTAACGCGACCCAGTTAACGCGCGCGTGTGTGTGTGTGCGATATTTTGTCGCGTCTTCCAAACGGGCACGGCAACGGCTAATAATAATAATAATTTACGACGACGACGAACGCGGAAAAACTCGCGTTAAGGCGTCCGGACGGGTGGCGCCGCGGCGATGGGAACGTACGCGCTCGCCCGTATATTGTGCGCGCCGACGGGCCGTGGCGTCCGTGAATGGCGCGCGGTACGGTAGTAGTAATGGTAGCCCGTCCGGTACGAGAAGAATCGGAACACCGATATAAAAGATGCCGAAAGGAAAAATCTCCGCCCGCGTACGTAGGCACCTAACTGCCGCCGCGACGTTTCAATATACGCATCGGAGAAGACGGACGACGGTTAATAACGGCCGCGGTAATTTGCGCGTACGCGACAATGCGCGGAACGCGGTCGGTGTTTTCGGTTTTTTTTTCCCGTCCGTTTCTTTTAGCGGACGGTAAAAAACAATACGTCACGGGCGCGAAACGTCGTGCGTACCCGTACACGCATACGTGCCATTATTGTGTCGTCAACGCGACGACTCGCCGCGGACTCGGACGTCCGTTCCTTTTTTCCGAACGTACCGTAAATAATAATTGACGACAACGAAGTGACGGGCGTACGTTATTACATTCGAAACAAATAGGGACGAAGTACGATTAAAAACTATAAACCGTCCGTAACGACGATGGTAATTGCCAACGCGAATAATGACGTACGCGTCGATAGCGCACTAAACGATACGTACGTACGTATAGTAGCGGGCCAACGATTTCGTACCGGCAGTACCGTATGGATTAGAATAGGTGCCGTATAGTGCCTTCATCGATAGACGATAAAATGCGAGAGCATATCGGCGACGTTTTACGGATAAACGAGGAAAATGTGGCGGTTTAAAATGTGGTACGTGTGTAGGCGTGAATACGAGAAGATAACGGGTGAAATGGAAATGGAGGACAAGTTCGGCCGATCACGTAGAACTGGGCGAAATGACTAAGAAAGAGAAGATTTACATATAGAATATATATATATATATGTATGTACTTAGGTTTCGTAAAACGACGTTTGTTTAATATAGTCACGCGCTCGGGGTCGTATAATCTGCAGCATCTTGTCGGTAGGATTCGGCACACGTGTCCGAACGTTGATCATTACACGCGTCCCGAATATTATTCGTATACACCGCGATACAAACGTTTCATTTTCCAAAAAAAAAAAACACGAATGTCGACAAAATACGATTTCGAACAAATAATAGGGGTTATTTTGTTTTCGTTTGTTTTTTACATCTTGACCACAAAAATAATACGTTAAAAGGATGGGACGAAGTTCGTAAGTGTAGTGAAACGAAATTAAAAAACGAATTCCGCGCCAAACCTAAAGTCTATAGATAATCAACTATCCGTGATGCATCGACGTTTTAGCGTTCAGCTCACAGGGCACGTTTTGAAGAAATTTACGAATTTTCGTCGTAAATGTTCCGATAAAACTTTATTTTCGGTACTTTTTAGAAATTGTCTAGCGCCGTTTTTGTGCTCCACACAGTTTTGTGTACGACCAATAATTTACCGCCGCCTCCCCACCCAAAAAAAACCTTACGATCGATGTTTTCAATTAACTGTCAAAACGAAGCATATTTTCGAAGTATTGTTTCGATTTTAATTCCGAAGTAAACAACAAACTTACTGCAATATAATAAAACGATGCTCAAAAATGTAATTTTTTGTAATTTCGGAAATATTCCGGAACGTAAATATTTAATAGTTCTTTCTTCGTACAGACATTTAATAAATAGAAACCGTCATTTATTACACAAATCTGTTTTTCTTTCGTATTATTACGCCTATCTACAATTATCAACGTAGAAGTTTTAATTTACGAAATCTGTTAACAATTAATTATCGAACTATACATTTCTAGTAAGACATTTATAACTTAGCTTAACATTACGATAATTTAATTTACGTGTAGATATATATTTATATTATTTATATAGACACTATACATAGTATAATCATCGATATTTTTCTTTTATCGAAGCAGAACTAATTTAATTTATTTTCTGTACGGTTTCACCGCTATAAATAATTATTCTATTATTTAAAAAGTGAATAAAATGTCACGAACAATAATAATATCGTAGAAACGAAACCCAAAGTCGTTCTTCAATAATATAATAGTCGGTTTTTTCTATTCGCGTATGTTGTTAAAGAAAAGTAAAAACCGACGCGAACGTCGGTAGAAAAAATCGAAAAACTATCGGTTCGTTTGTTCTTCGTGGAAATCCCGCGTGAGATTATCGTCTACGGGAATAGAGTGATAGTTCCTAACTTCTCGGCAAAGTAAACGAAATACGAAATATCGGAAACCGCTTATTATCGTAACATTAGCGTTCGGTTTTAGACGAAGAGGAAAAAACGGTACGAAAAATTTGCGAATAGATTTATTAAGAAATTGTCAATAACGACAGGAGTGGAAAGCGAGGACAACGGTGGCTGATGACCTCATATAGTCGGAAGAGGAGACGAAAGAGAAGAACAGGTAGTTGATTGGAATAAATTGCGTAATATTGCTCCGGATGGTCGGGGCGACACATCGAAGTCGACGATGTCCGACACGTTTTTAGTTCGCCGAACGATTTTCGGATTTTATATGACGGCGCAAGACCGTATTGATTATGAAACTATTAAAAACGACCGTATAATCGATTTTTCGTACGGGTAATTTGTTCCGTAAATCGATTACGTTTCATATATTCGCCGCGAAATAATACATCACGATACGATAAATTAAAAATTATTTTTTCCTTTTTTCCCATTTTGTTCGACAATAATATCGACAGCCCCTGCCCCCCCTTGTAACATTTTAAACTCGTCTTTTTGTTATATCCACTTTTATCTTATTCACTTCTTCCGGTCTCATTATTTGATTCTTCTTTTACTTGTCTAAGCATTATTATATACATACGATTACTTATAATTTTTTTCGTTAATTGTTTAGTTTTATTATACCCATGGTGTTTAGCTTTTTTTAAATACGAAAAAAAAAGACGAAACACGAGTTCGTTTCGATAAGTATACAATAATGACTGTGAACCAAGTGGTTTCACATAGTTTTAACGAACATCGAATTCGTTTTAGTGGTAAATAGAATTTCGCGCGGGAAATATCGATATAATTTTTGGACGTGTGTTTCAACCGTCGAAATACAACAATAATAGTGGAAACGAAAAAGGAATATTCGTAAATATTAATAAACATTAACGTTCATAAATAAACGTTCGAATCTCGAACGAAACTCTAACGCCGGTGTAGAAAGTAAATGTATCTGGAGGACAAACGCCGTCAGATTTCGGCGCGGATTCGCGCACACCTGTATGAATTGAAGCGCGCGACGGAAGTCGTGTTCGTCATGTGGACACTAATCCTCTGGAGAAACGCCGTACGATTACGATCGGTTCTCAGTCGCTTGTTCGTGAAAACGAACGGAAACGGTCGTCGTAAAAACAACTGGCACGGGCCTTTGACGAACGTGACACGGAGCGCGTTTTTGTTTTCCCCGAGATAATTTCTTCGGCCCCGGGACCAATATTACATTAATTTTCGAACGTTAGCTATTCGGGTTCCGAATGGTTTACCCTGTGCCAAGAGCTACTTATTGAGATCACGCCCGGGGCGAATTTACCGTACGTTAAATCGTAATAAACCGCAATAACGTACACCTAACGCGTAATTATCCCACGCGCGTAGATTTTTCAATTTGAACTCGATACGTTAAGTTACGAACATAATTGCCGTACGTGAAATTGTTCGTACGGCCGAACGTCGATTCGTTATATAATTTTCGGGTTTTCCCCGGGTCCGTTGGATTCGCGCTTCTGAAAATTGCCCGGGCTTCGTCGTAATTGTTATTTTTGTAATATATTACACGCGTAGACACGCTCGG
Source organism: Geopemphigus sp. TES_GeoC_2020 (assembly GCA_025469175.1). Classification (NCBI taxonomy): domain Eukaryota; kingdom Metazoa; phylum Arthropoda; class Insecta; order Hemiptera; family Aphididae; genus Geopemphigus; species Geopemphigus sp. TES_GeoC_2020. Next base: position 29,737 of record JAIPRN010000861.1, on the reverse strand, counting down.
GCGGCGGACCGACACGCGCACATTCACGTGTCGACGACTAAAATGTCGGTGAAAACATCGATCGTTCGCGCCGAGACGATCGGTCAAATAACGAACGTGCCCGTCGTACGCGCTTTACTTGCGTTGGTGCGACGTTACGGCATTAGTGGCCATTAATTGCGAGGGTAGAGCGCCCGTCCGGAAAATAAATAATAATGACGATAACAAAAGTGGGTTACTCAGATTTTAGAATTGTTTATTTTAAATGTGAAAGCGACGACAATACTCGAAAAACGACTCCTAGATTTGGTATATATTTATCGTAACGAATGGATACTTACGAGAAGAACAACTTGTTTTTAGGTTAAGATTATAGGGTGATAAACTTCCCCCCCAAAATTTTTAGGCTAAATTAATTTCTTATGAGACGTATATTTTTAGTCGATAAGTACGGAAAACTGAAATATCTTTAAACTTTAATACACGTTATAACGTGATCGTTAAAAACGAATAATCTATTAAAGTTTATAATGTCACCTGTTTCGTCAGGGTTATTTATTTAAAAATTCACCCCTACCTTTTGAAATTCAAATCTAAGTACGCTACTGGTCACGACCAGTCGACAAGCCTAGTAGGCCAGAGCCTACCCATGTACTCGAGACTAAAATTCGACAATTATTCGTACGCATTACGGCCGTAGAAATTATTCGTTTCGATAATCCGTATCAACGGATATCCGTAATTCGTATAAAGTTTACGATATGTATCAGGGATGGCGTTTTTTTTTTACCTTAAAACGTAAATAAAACGCGTTTTATTTCGTCGTATAATAATATAACGGAGGTTACGAAGTCAAAGTGGTTACGGCGTTTGTTGCTAATTTTGTTATCAAAAAAATCCTCGAAAATATTTTTGTTTACGATAACTGGAATCCCATTTATAAACGAGCTTATCGCATATTTTGATCGTGGACGCGTGTATGAACAACTGTACAACTGTATTTAAATTTTTAAGTCAAGTCGCTCGGGGAATTTGTCTAATTCGATTCCTATGGATTGTTAGTATTTCCTATATAAGTCGTTAAGTTTATTATTAATATATTTTATGTAATTTTCAGCTATAAATACCGAAATTAAAACTTTTTTTAGAAACGTAAAAACTGACGAAAGTATCGCGCATCTACAATCTGAAGTTAGGACGTTCGTAAACAAATATCGCGACGTAAGGCTTTTTGAACATTTTCGGATATGGTACAAGAAAACGCGTATTACATTTTCGACGCTTAAAGCTAAAATCGTAATCGTTTCGGACGAAACGGACGTGTCGGGACAATTTTAATTTTGTAAACTATCGACATTTCCCCCGTTTGCCGTCGATAAGACTATATTTGTAACGTTACGTCTAATCATACGGCGACCATTCGTGCTATACGAAAAATTCGTTCTCCGGAAAAATAATAGAAAAACACGCCGTCGTCGTAAAACTAACGCTGTCGTTCAATATTAAAAAACGAAATGTGCCATTGTGAAATGTAGACACACTATTCGCTTCGCTCAGGATCTAAAAATGTAACGAAGTCGAAAACGGGGTGTTTCGACAAACGACAACTGTCCAGTTCTTTGTACGAACACTGTACGTCGTTTTATATTGCGCGCCTCGTGTTTCTCGCGTCGGTTTTTGTTTTGTTGACCGTAGCCTACTTTCACGCGGGTCGTCGATAATTGTTGTTAGCCCGTCAAGCGATCGGGCTCGTGTGCAAGACGTCGGCACGGCGTGCTTAAGCGGTACGATCGCGGTAAGGTCACTCCGCTGCTACATTATTTAACGCGATAATTGTCGTCGCGATATCCGATCGATTTCCAATAAAACTCGTACCGGACGACGCTTCGCGGTCAACGTTATTGTTTTCGTTGTGCGTACACTCATGGCTCGGGTTCGTTTTCCTCGATACACTTAGTCGCCGTGTCGAACGTTTAACACGCTGACCGCGTAGTTTTATTTGTCATTCTATTATACTCGTCTCGAACATAAAACGTAACTAAACACTAACCGCTCGCTAATAAAATCGTATTTATTCGTGGCTTTAATTGTCGGGTGGTATCGTTCGAGGCGAACACATTTGTGTACTCGATGCTCCGGGAACGATCGGAGAACCGACGAATTAATCGCGTTCAATACGCGAACACTAACCGCACGATTTAATATGTTTGATGTCGTTTCGGTCGAACGAAAATACGTACGAATTTCCGGCAAAGGCGCCTGAGTTTAGTAACGGTCGAGCACCTGCGATTGTGTAGAGAAATTCCGTCAAGTGTCGTACCTATCACGTACTCGGAGGAATTCCCGGGGGAAAATGTGTAGTTCCGCGATCGGCAAAAGTACCGAATGGACGGAACACGGACGAGGTGACGCGCGTCGTGGAAATTCAATTTTCTCTCGTATTTTGGGAGGGGCGACGATTGCCGGCGACGGTTGGGTGGGCGTCGCGGAAGGGGACGGTCCTTCGCCACGCGCTTGGTGGCCGCCGCCGCCGGTCGTATAAAACGTCAAGGTCTCGTGTCCGTCGCGGTTCTTCTGCTCCGATTAACGTTCGCGTTCGGTCGTCGCATTTGTTGCTCGAGGTTTTCAACAATTGTCTCGGTTTCAATATCTACCCTACGTTTTTTTTTCCGACCAGCGGCGGCGCGCACCTACGCACGTCGACAATTATACCGAACCCACGAGAATAATCTTGGTCGCTATGTCCGCGGCGCCGATTCTACTGTTCGCGGCGATGTGGTGCGCCGCGTACTCATCCACCGCGGTCGGCCCGAACGTTACCGCGACCGCGGTCACGAACAACGCCACCGGGGCTTCCGGTGACGGTCCCGAGGCGTCCCGGCCGCCGACCATAGTGGTGTACAACAGCAGCGGTAACAGCAACGACGACGACGGCGTCGGCACGGACGACAACCGGGACTCGAGGTTCCTGAGCTTTTCGCTGGGCTCCGACTCGGCCGCGGTCACCAACAGTCTCCAGGAGAAACAGGACGACAGCGCGTCCGACCCGAGCGCCCATCTGATCGACATCTACACCGATTGCCTGTTGCAGTTGTCGTTCCCGTGCGTGCAACGGAAGTTGCTGTTGTTCCTCGACAAACTCGGCAGGATGAAAGGTAAGCGCCCGTATATGGGCTCGTATTCGCTAGTCGGCGTCCGGGTATTATTTACCGAACATTCTCGTACTTCGGCGAAGCCACGACGTCGAACGAAACATATTTATCAATTTCGTGTTTCCGCGTGGATATTCGTCCATTGTACTCGGGCGCGCGGTCGACCGTACGGTGGTATTGTCGTCGTCGAGTCCGCCATATAGACGCGGTCAGCGATCTATAATCGACCGTATTTCGTGCGTTTACGCGACGGTAGAATAAATCCGACGTCCTTGGGTACGGTACACGCCGAACCGAACTCGGCAATTTCGGATACGCGTATCGTCGCGTAGTTAGTAATGGCCATAGGGGCTATTTTCGCCGTAATACGTACGCGTTGTGCAGCTGCCCGTAATGTCGTCACGGCCGCGCGCGGTCGCAACAAACGGCGATTTTCGTTTTTTCGGGTTGTCGGTTTTTTCGTTAAGTCAATTCGAAACCGATAAGTGTCCGTTTCAGTACGGTAGTCGATAAAACGATAAAACGTCCGCTAAAGCGCTATGATTTCGGTTTTTTTTAGTCACGTTACGTGGTCACCTACAGACTCGTACTATAATTATACATTTAGATAGTGTACGCTATCCGTGACAGCTATTAAAATACGCCACGTACTAGCCGTTAAATAAAAACAAACGTCGTTTTTCCCGGCGCGTTCGCCGTACGCGTAATTCGCGCAATTTTTTTCTCCATTTTTCCCGACGCGATGCGTAAATTATCCGATAGTTTTTCCCGACGCGTTATTATTGGTAATTTTGTTTTTATTTCGCGTTAACTGTCGCTTGTTAAACGCGCCGACGTATATAACACCACGGGTTTACAAGTATTTACGAAATTGCGCTCGTTTAACGAAATTTTTTCCAACGAAATCGACACTTTTTTTTATTTAACACTGAAAAAACGGCGATATACGATGTATACTCGGTGATTGTTTACCGTGCATAATTCGCGTCTAAACGTCTAAGCGCATATTTCTCTTGGCAATTAGCTCTGGTAACGGAAACACGATAATAATAATAATACGGACCTGATCCATTTTCTACCGTTTATAGTTTTCACACTAATTAATTTCTTAGCGTGTTATTCCGCTTAGACTAGATTTCGAATTTTTTCCGATATAAATCCTGAACATTAAACAAAAATCTCGCGTATACCGCCCTGTATTATACACCGCGTAATCGGTATTTAGCGATTTTGAAACGTAATTGTATTAAGAAACGTCGTAGTGAACCCCGAACACGGCCGAAAAATTTATTTTTAAAAAATATCTTCGCTCCTAAGTAGACGTCGTCGAGTACTAAAGACGTTTTCCCGACAAAAAGAAAGCGAAAATCTAGCCAAATAAATTAATCGGTGGAAAACGGAATACCCATTACGCGCGCCCGTCGTTTCACGCGTTTGTAAATATTTACGGGGAACGTGTGGAAATAATTTTCGTTGCGTCGTCTTAACCGATTTCTACGGACGATAGAGTGGTGAGGAAAGGGAGGAGAACATTTCGAACGACGGCGGCGTACTACTACTACCTGTAGCACCCAACTCTATTCACGAACATGTTGGACGACAATGGATCCTACTGAAGTGAAACGTTTAACTTCTGTCAGCGGAATGTACTCGGTCCTACATTATACTACAATTCCACGACAGTTTATCCTCTGCTGAATCGGAAAATTTGTTTCCGACACCTGCGATCGCGTTCTCGCCGCTGACTCGTGTTCTATGTATATAGGATACTCTTTTAATATTTAGAAAGTATCGCGCTTAAGTACGCAGTTTGTTCGAGAATCGTCTGACCTAACCCCAAAAGCGACCGGGAGCGAGGAAAAAAATTGGACAAAACGGACCGGAGTAATGGAATGTTACGGGGGCGCGCCGTGTTTTCGGATACGTTCCGCGGATAGTTGTGAACGATAATATCGATGAAACGTCACGGTTGAGGGAAAATACGAAGCTCGCGTGGCCCGGTGGATTCACGGTCGGACCGTCGGTAAAACGTTACGAAAAAGCCACACGTTTGGATCGATCGCGTTTATTATTCGCGCGCCCATTATCGACCATCGGACCGCGCGACGTAGCGTGCCCGGCCGGACGCATTTAATTTTCCCGGCCCGTGTTTCGTCGTTCGCCCGATCCCGTAAGCGCCGACGTCTCCGTTTTCTCCACACACTGTCGAACATGAATGTCGTCGTCGTTATTATCGACGTGGGTCCGTGACGCGTCGAGCAACGCGCCACGAATACGTGACCGACAGGTTATTCTAACGTCGTGGCGTCCAACACGAATATCCCGAGAAACACAAAATAATCCGTCGTAATTACGCGTTTCGATATTTCGTCGTAAGTAATCGGTGTCGTTTTATCGTACACAATACGACGGGACACTTACGGACGTATAATGTAGGAGCGTTTATAGAGAGAACGCGACGTGACGTTCGCTGAATACGTGACGCGCGGAATTTCGTACCGATCACGCGCCGGATTATTTTTCGTTACGAGAAAAAAATAAACGTCCCGTTGGTAGGCGCGACGTTCGATCGAGTGCAAAACAACGCGTTTCCCCGGGCTGACGCGTATAATTGCCCCGTTTTTCGACGTTTCCTTCGTTCCGCGATCCTAAATCCGATCGTATTTTCGTTTTTTTTTTTACCTCGTTCGTGTAACACAACTTCACCACCATCGTTTCTATATAATCGTTCCCGTTTATATAAACGTATTACGATATTTACGAAATCGTCGAGCGAAAAAATCACAATGACGTGTTGCGAGTAAACACACGCGCGCGCACTTATATCTATATATTTAAACACCGTATAATACTCGGGTAAAACGTGGAAAATATTACTATCCCATTGTGTTCCGTGATATTTTCTAGGCTACGGGGCGACGGAATTTTTATAATAGTTCTCACAGCCGAAATGGCGAAAAAAAACGAAACGTCATTTTCGTGTTTGTGTAAAGAGACACATACACACAGATAGAAAGAGACACGTAAAAAATGTGGACTACCATGCTGTCCGCGCGTCTTTGTAATTCGAACGTATTTAAATTGTATAAATACGTACATAAATAATAACAACTCGTCGAATTCGATTCGGCACGGATGAATAATAATGATATCCATACAATGGGTTCGTCCGAAGGATTGGAGATAGAAACGACGACAGTCGCCGTTATTGGTATTAAATTCGATAGGATCCTTTATAGATATAAATCCTTATATATATATATCCTTTATATATACGATGACGTCCGAGATGATGTAATAACGTCGCGAAAATTCGCCGAGAACGCGCGTAATAACGACTCACCCGTTGCCGGGTTAGGTTTGTCCGATATTCGGATCGATATTGCGGAAAACGTGGTCGTCTGTGGTACAGAAAAGTCGAACGGTTTGCCGGATGTCTCGTTTTTCGCGGTGTTCCGGACGAGGCGCCACATTTGCGTTCGAGTGGTCGAACGTCGTTAGAGTCGTATTATTCTAAACACGGAAGCGATTATCGTTATTATTCGAGATCGTTCGAAATTCGGATTTCACGCACTTAGATTAGTGTGTGGCGCACGAGCTAGGCCCGAGCTTGAATTCGATTATCGGACGTTAAATACGAAAGTGACGCGTTCGCGAAACGGATACGCGAAAAATACGTTCGGGAAAACTGTCCGCTTCGGTCAATATTCGGAACGTTACCGCTTTTTTGTTGGTAATTTTCGTAATATCGTACGGATTCAGTACTTACTTCAGGCGATAACGACTGGGCTTATTCAGATACATTCCGTGACGAACATTTACGCGATTATAGGGCCGGCGGAAGGCCGGATTTTTAAAAATAACCGCGTATTTTTAATCGTTCGAAAAATCGAACTTTCCACGGTCGCGGACGATCATCGAAAGGTCCCGAAAACGCTATAATTCCGTGACGACGGTTTTACGTATCGGAATGGCCGTCCCTACACCGTACCACGTCTCCGGAAATCGACACGAAAATCCGTCCGTTCCGAGCAGAAACGCTCCCTGTCAAAATGGTCGTTATAAGTGTCGGCGGCAACTACGGCGTGTTTATATAAATATATTTACGCCGAACCGGCAATAATTGCGTAGGACTTCGTTGTTTACTCTTGTTTTCGCGTTTTTCGAATTGCATTACGTTCGAGTATTTTCGCCCGTGTTTATATCGTTATTATGTACGAAATAATAAGAACGCAAACAAAGGATCCACCGTCGTCGTGTCGTGTCATTCGCGATGGCTTCTTCGCCGGCGAACCGCCGCGATTTCCACAATAGCAACGGCGACAACGACAATAATAGTAATAATAGTGGCGCAATTATAGCGTAGAGGAGTGAAATATAAAATTAACGAAAAAAAAAAAGTAACCCAAATTGGCCGATATCGCGTCGTCCTTTCGTGTATATATATATAGCGATACGCGCGCCATACTCTCGTTTACTCTCTCATTTCGAAAATAATTATTATAATATAACGTCCGTTTATATTTATATCGGCCGCCATGCCTACATAATATTCGAGTATTAAATTATTATTATTATTATTAGTCGGTTGTCATATCGTCGACGGACGCGCCGTGTTTATATTTACGTACGGTACGGGATTTAATGGGTCACCTTGCGTGCCGTGTACACGCTAGAACTACGCGCGTATTTAAGTCGCCAGCGTATTTACACGCAACGAGGCGCGACACGAAAAACCGACGACGCTTTCTCGATAAAAAATCGCCGAACGTTCCTCGAAATTAAACGGTACCGGGGCGCCTTGCCCCAACGTCAAGCACACACGCGCTATTCCTTTCGTCGTCTTGACCGCCCGCCGTTGGAAAATAAACGATCATCTTCTTCAGTTCGAGGAGTTCGAGTTCGCCTTTTTTTCGGCTTTTACGTCGTCGGCCGATACTCGAACTCTTCCCGACACTGTGATACCGGAAATACATTCCGACGGTCGAGATATTCCGGTTACAAAACGCCGAATCGTAAACGCGCCGCGAGCTAGAAAAACAATGTTGGTGAGCACCCGACCACTGTTCCCTCGGATCCGAAGATCTTGTTTTTTTTTTTAACACGTTCGCTCGATATTTCGTTAATATCCTTTTTACAACCAATATTGGTCGATCGTTTGTCGTTAATCCTCTCCAAATTAAAAACGAAACTCTTTAAAATCGCTTCGAATTTCGCTTCACTAATTCGTGTTTTCGATTTTAAAACTGCGCACATCTTTTCGCTGTTGAACTTTTCGTCCGTCGTCGAATTGCCCGTTAATAATCCACGAGCGCCATTTTCTCGTCGGTATTCGACTATTTTCACGATAACTTTAATACTTAAACGACTATGTTGCCGGACGATTTTGTCGACATTCGTATTATTTTCGACATTCGTCGATCGTCATCTTCGAAATAGGAACACTCGCACCGCATAACCGTTTATACCGTTCAACAGAGCGTGCACCCCTCCCCATTTTTGGCCATAAACTTTGCTTGACATTCAAAACGATTCCGCCGTACCGGTTTAATTTCATATAGGGAGAACTATCCGCGTAGACACGTTTTTCGATTTTTCGATTCTCCTCACATTTCCGGCGGCATTGTCGAACACATTACACCGACGTTGTCTTAAATATAAGATAAACAAATCAAACTCAATTATAATGTTACCATACTTGGGCGTGTGTTCGTTCAGCATCGACGATATTTCGATTATTGGTGTACAGATAACCTTTAAGGTTTAGACATTATAGTCTCATTAATTTTATGTCACACCGATACGAAAGTACACACACTTACACACACACACACGCGCGCGCGCGCGGACACAATACAAACACTTCGTAACGGTGATTTTTGTTTTCTCTACGGACATTTTCTTTTTTATTTTTCGTATTTGTTCTCCGCGATCTCTGACCAGTCACGCTGTCGCCCACTGCGTCGGTACTCTTCAAATACGGGCCATTATAACAATATTATAATATTAAAACGCGAACGTTCTTACTTTCTATTTTCGTGTGGGAACTCTACCGTTTTTCCCTCCCGTAAATTCACCGTGTAATTGTCGTCCGTTTTTTGCCATCCGAATTTCGTCCACCGGGTTCGCGTTCGTTCGGGTTTTTTTTTTTATTCACTATTTTATTAAACTCGCGCGTCGAACCGCCGACGGAAATGTACTGGCGTACGCGACACGCGCAAACGCCGTTTGCGCCTACTCTAAATTGCCGGGTTTACCGTCGTAGGTAGAACGAATATTCCTGAACACGAGCCCGTTATTATTAACTTTAACGAGTCTCGAGAAAAATGGCTGTTTATCGTGTATTACGTGAACGGAAGCGGCAATTGTAAAAGTTCTCGTACAACAGAATTAACATTGTTTTCCTGATATTTATAAGAATATTACGCGTAATCGAGTAGCGCATATGAAAATAGGTACCTATCGATCGGAAAAAACCGAAACGGCGCGAAATAAATTGTCGTCTTTCTCCGGTACTTGTCAATGACCGGTAGCGCTAATTACTTTTTAAGCGTAACAAATGTCTGGTTCATAGCGCCGATTTCGTTTCCGTCGGGTCATCAGGCGTAGGATGGTGGGGATCTACCCTAATCCGAATAATCTTCGCGTACGAATCACGACGAACGACGTACGCTCTTCGTAAGTCGTTACCGTAATAATAATGTGTCGCCATTGTGATCGATTCAAGTATAAAAATCTAGACCGCGACGGCCAAAACGATCGTCGCTGTTTATTCGGATAGTAGTCCGAGATTTTCTTCGCGTCGCACGTATTCGGTCGCGGACGTCTACGTAACCGGTATCGAGTCGAACGTACGTCGTTCAAACAACGTAATGTAGTGTAAGGTTTCGACGAGACGTTTGAAACGATTTTTTCAGGTCCTTAGGGACTCGGCGTTTTACGCGAAACGTCGACACTCGCGCCCGTTGTTTTCCGTTCGAATCGAACGACAATTCGATGTTTCGACGGATCTAACGTCGTACGTTCGTTAGTAGTGACACTTTTCGCACGCGATTATCACCAAGTTAATGTCCGATCGTCTAATCCGTTACAGGATTCAGCGTTTTGGGCGATCTGCTGTCGGTGGTGAGGATCAAGAGGGACATGAGACCGGCGCTGAACGAGACCGAACTGATGGCCAGACTTCACGCGGTGGACGAACCGAGCGCCCTGTCCGCGCTCATGGCGCACACGCTCGACCGGTTCATAGGTTCGCACATACTTCGGGTCACGTTGCCCGCCGGTATCACGGCCGCGCTCAAAGGCAACGCCCGTTCCATGACCGGAAACACGTTGGACATAAACTTGTCGCAGGTCGTCGGCGAAGGTAAACGTTTAAACGCCGTCGTGCACACACGCGCCGCGCTTGATCTATTTATCCAATAAACGTCGGATACACGTACGAAGGACGCGACACACCGGGGCGGGGGGGTATGTTGTCGTACAATATCGTTTTTCGGATTAAATGCCGTAAAAACGAGCTCGACGAAAGTAATTTTTAAAAAGTGACCCGGCAATTTTATAAAACGTAACGCCGCTGTACTAGTGGCCAATGGCGTTTATATCGTCGTCGTTGGTCGGCTAACGCGAACAATGAAGAAGGCGATCGGATTTACGTAAAATTCGCGACGGTTTTTTTTCGCACACGCGACGTCACGTTACGACGGCGGGATGACAAGTGTACGTTTAACCGTCCTACCGAGCTAAACTACGTTTGTTAGTTTCCTGAAACACGACGTGTAAACGTTACCGGAACCGCGGCGGCTCCATTTGCCGCTATTGAACGCGTCGCATACGGTAAAACTCATCGATTATATATAGATTTGTTTCCGACGAATTGTAGTTACGCGGTTCTTAAAAACTGTTTTAACTTACACGCGTACAATTTATCTCCGCGCGAATCAAACTGTACAGCCGAATGGCTCAATTTCGACAAAACGTGTGTGTGTGTGAATGTCAGTGGTGTACTTAGACCCGAATTTTTTTTTTGGGGGGTTAATTTTTAAAAAAATTAATCGGACGACCCTAATGAAATAGGACACATTATAAGCTTTAATAGATTATTCGTTTTTAATGAATACGTTATATTATAACGTGTATTGAAGTTTAAAAATATTTTAGTTTTTCGTTATTATTGACTAAAAATATACGCCTCGTAAGAAATTATTCTTAAAAATTTTCGGGTTTATCCCGAAAACTTCCCCCGTTAGTACGCCACTGGTGTGTGTGTGGCTCGCTTTAATCAAGACGCGAACCCGAAGGAACGTCCGGAAACGTCGCGTCAATTTCGCAAAAAATTCGAACGCGCGTTCCCATGGCCGCGTCGCGGTTTACGCGCCTGTGATCAATACGGCGTTTTCGTAAATATATGGCCCGTCAAAAATCGACGTTGAGTGTGACGTGCCGCGGACGATACGTTTAAAACGTTAAAAATTGGTTAAGAAGTACGCGCCGCCCCCTCTAACAACGCGCGTTCGTCACAGCGCCGAATAATAATCGACGTCCGATCGTATAATCGCACCGGGCGAACTTGTCCGGTTACGTGTCGTGAACGTCGCATATTTTCGCGTTCTCGTTATTTCTGTTATTGTTCGGCGATTACGACGCGTTTGACCTAAATGCGACTTATACAGGCCACCGATCACATAGATTACCCGTCCGAATGTAGCGGGTAAGTCTATAATAATAATACGATCGCGGTCGGCTCGGTTACCGTTCCAAAATTTTTGGATTGCGCGTAATAAATAATTCGTACGGTCCGTCGAAAGAATATATCGAATATAATGTGAAATTTTTATTTTTAAATTCGCGACAACGCGTCGGATTATTATTCGATTTGTTTTTTTTATCGACGGCGGCCGCCATCGTCGTTAGATACGTTTCCTTTCGTTCCTGGAAGACTTAAGGGGGAAAAAAACCGTTTATAATCCGACGGTCTTCGCGGACGGACAAACCCGTATTAGGTACGACGATACGATATTTTCACTTTTACGTTAATGAAGGCGATTGGATTCGGAATATTATTATTCGAAAACCCGCGGCGTACCTATATAATAATATAATAATAGCCTATATTGTATATATATATATTAAATCGCTTCTATTTTCCGAATCGTTTAATTAATGATATCTGAAAGGAACACCCGGAGAATAAAACGTGTGACGACAATTGAAAAACAGGAAAAAACAACGTCGCGTATAGTGTTTATCGAGCGTAATTATCGTGATTATGGCGCCGCGTGGCGTTTAATACGTTAACGCGCGTACGTTATCGGTTTGGTACTTTCATAAAATAAATACGCGCTTTTTGTTTTATATTCGGTTATTATAAACTACGAAATATAAACAAGGCGATAACGTCGAGTTAAACGATCGAAAATTATTTTTCGTTCGACCAGCAGCCGGTATCGTTTTCAAAACATTCCAATAATTATCGGTCGCGTCGAATAATTTCTAAAAAAAAAAAACAAAATTTTCGGAACACTTTATTTCGGATAGACGGAGTGAACGTAGTAGTTAGTAACGTTTCAAGAATAAAAGCAATTCTGGAACGAACCGATTATTATTACGTCGTTTGTATCGGACGGCTAATAACTTAGCCCGACAAAAATTTTAGGAAACGCGTCGAACATTTCTCGCTACGGGCACTAAAATGTGGACGAATGACGGGTAAGAGTGAATAAAAATAAAACGCGAAAAAAACGTCCAGAGACGCGGTCGCTGTGAATTGCAGAGACGGGATATTTAGAGTTTCGTAATTATTTCGGATTTGAAAGCGACGATGAACGATCGTGTTCGAAAAATAATTCTGATAGTTTGTTACAATCAACGAACACGACAATGGTCGTCGAAATGTCGTATACGTCTAAGCTCGCGTCGCGTTTCGAACTATTGAGAAATAGAAAAACCGTGAATATCCCGGACGAATATTTTGACAAACGTACCGTGGTTTTTTTTTGGTAATTTTCCGATCGTTTTGAATTACGTCTAAGGAAACTACTTGGACGGTAACGAAACGCGTGTCGTTCGAACACTATGCACGTGTTTACGGACGAAATAAAAATGAAGTGGTATTCGATTAAGTATAAAAACGAAATGCGCGCTGTGAGTGGTCGTATACGTGTCACTCGGAATTCGAAAAAAATTAACGCATGAACAGCCGCCAATAGATTATGTCGATAACAAAATCGCGATATCGCGTTGTAATTATAGCGGGTAATAATTTATTCGTTTTCTCGCGAAATCAGGACGGGGTAAGGGAAAGAAGTTCAAGAAGATGATGCAAATGATGATGATGGGATTGATGGGCAAGATGGCGCTCATGGGCCCGCTGATGATGTTGATGATCAAGGTGAAGGCGATCAAGGCGCTGTTGTTGAGCAAACTCGCGCTAATGATGAGCCTGGGGCAGCTGATGAAGGGCAAGAAGAGCGGTGGTTCCGGTGAGTGTCAATTTTTAAGTTGCGCCGTGTTCGAAGGGCTTCGAACGTTCACGAGTATGTGTGTGTGTGTGTGTGTGTGTGTGTGGTCCCCAGGCAAAGAAGTGATCATCGTCCACGATAATCACGGCGGCGGAGGCGGCGGCGGCGGCGCGGAATACGGCGCAGGGACGGCGGCCGGATGGGTGTCCGGTCACACGGCCACCGGCTGGTCGACGGGCGGCGGCGCCGACAGTTACTCCGCGGGAACGCACATCGGCGGTGAGAACACGTACGCGGCTGGGCAAGACTCTTATTCCTCGGGTACGAACATAAGGCGTCCGGCGAGCCCAAACGGTCGTGTTTACGAGTGGGGAACAACCGACAGAGCGAGGCGTTAGCGCGCTGTTTTGTTTTTTCGACTCGACGAGGCGCGTCTGATCACCCACTAGATGGCCGTTGTCGACGATACATTTCGCCGAACATAAAGTTTAGCGTTTTTTAAAAACACTTTTTCAACTCGTTAATCCAGTCGTGAATCTTATGAGACAAGCGGTCGCAAATTTAAACCACGTTTTAGTTCATTTAGTTCGGTTAGGTTTTACTATCGTTGATTTTTATTATTCGTTTGGCGCCTACGAAAATCATATCGTAATAAACTTAAACAAAAGTAGGATCATGATTTACGAATAATACGTCGTTACAAATTTTAAACTTGTTTTTACTCTATCAAACAACGGCGTCCGGTATTGACCCTATTTTATTTTTTTAATTTCGACTCTGTATCAAAAATTGAATAATTTCGTAATATTTTATTCACGCGTATCTCAACAACGCAATACGTTTCCGGTACTTAATTAAATTTGTTCGCAAAATTTTACACATTATCAGTAGCGGAACAGTTCACCGACAACATAATCCACAAAATATTTTTAAAAATATTTAAGAAAACGCCTTTTCGAAACGATAAATTTTCTCAAACATTTACTTTATTATTGGCATTCGTAATCTTGTAATTGTAACGTAATTGGGAACATTTGAGAAAAGTGTTCGAACCGACGCGATTCGAATTTTCTAGACAATTTTCTGGACCCGTCTTCGAGAGAATAACGAAGACTACTTTTAAAAATTCCCTTTGTAAGTGTATCGTTGATAAGACTCGGGTAATGTTTGAAACAATGATATATTTTTAAAAACTTTATACCGACGACGTGGGGAATTCGTAATTCGAAAAACGGTGACCGGCTCGTAGACGAGCTATCATTAGTCTAAATATCACGCGCCTCGCCAGGGAGTTCGAGAGAGAAAGTGAGGGATTTTTAAACGTGGCTTCAATCTATTCGGAGCCGCGGCACGGGTGTGTTTCGAACAGTAACTGTTAAAAAACGTACGGGCGTTTCGTCGCAAACGACCGCGGAACAACGAGTTGTACGGGAAATCGTACCGATGACGGCGTATCCGTAAT
The DNA here is from genome assembly GCA_025469175.1 of Geopemphigus sp. TES_GeoC_2020. Taxonomy (NCBI): domain Eukaryota; kingdom Metazoa; phylum Arthropoda; class Insecta; order Hemiptera; family Aphididae; genus Geopemphigus; species Geopemphigus sp. TES_GeoC_2020. The sequence goes on along the minus strand of JAIPRN010000861.1, from coordinate 14,684 downwards.
TGTGACGGTTCGTCGACGGTGTTGACCGATTGTTGATTGTCCCGCAGGCGTCGGAGCGACCAACGGCTGGGCGGGCGTCAACGGACACGGCAGTGGCTGGGCCAGGAAGTCGGTACACGAACCGCACTGGGTGGCTTACCGGGCTTACATTCCCACGCCGGATGACGAGCACGAAGGCGAAAAGTGACTCGACCGCCAAGACTAAAACAGCCCACTACCCACTCCCCCCCAATTTCAACCATTCGCCTCCGCACCATCTGTACAATTCGCGTTATCCGAATATATTTCTGCGTCGTGTCGCCGAACCAACGGTCGTTGTACGTTTATTTCCATTCGCGGTCGTTTTGTCCGGCGTTAAACGTCGTCCGGACGTGTTCCGAGGGACACGCGATAGGTTCACGGGCGCCGTCAACGAGCATGGGACAAATCCCGTCGTCCCCGGGAAACCGTACGATTCTATCGTAGTGTGTTTTACGCGACGTCGCCGTTACGCGGCGACCACGTTAATTTATTTTGTAAATACCTTATTTATAATTATCAATTATCAATATCCGTTATATTCGTCGAATTAAACTTTATATTATTATTATTATATATTCTACGTCTTGAGAATTATTATATATTTATACATTTTTTTTAACGGTTTTTTTCGTTGTCGTTAAATAACCTACGTGCCTCGACCGTCTAGTGAGTAAATAACGCGTCACGCCAGTAACACGTGATGGAAAGAGAAACGATTCGATATATAATATTGAGAACACGTGTCGATAATACTGATAGGCGTTCGGTTTAGCACGATCGATTCCCCGTATATCCAAGTTCTCATTTACGGCGAGTAATTTCGTGACCGAATGACGTTGTAGACCGTTAGATAAACGGATAACTCTGAGCAGAGCGATCGACAATTAGTTACTCGCGACGAATGGAAACGAGCGTTGAAAACAATTAACCACGTATACCATTTTCAGAATACGAACGCTCGCGCGTCAGAACGATCGCCGGAGAATCTCTCAGATGATCCCCTTGTCGAACGCCGGTCGCGCTGCGCGATTGGCTATTAATTAATAGGTCGGCGTCGTAGTCGCGATTGCCGTCATAGTTCCGCGCGGCTATTATGCGGAGTACTAAAGCCGCCGGCAATTATCAGTGGAGGGCACCCTCCCCCCCAACGGGGGGGAGACTTGCGCGGACACGGTCCGATTTTAGTCCGCCGCCCGGTGCGTTCTTACTCTAAAAATGGTGTAGTCGTCAATATTTGCTTATGGCCGGGTACGCGAACGGAAAACACAATATGGACGACGGAAACGCGCGGACGTGAACGGAGTTGTAAATTGAACGAGGCGTCCGATATAATTATAATTAGTAGGCGGTCAGTGTAACGGATGTACCGTTACGATTAATATTTTTTAATCGCCGGGAAGAGTAAATGGTTTTAAATGCACACGGCGTTTGTGGTAATCGATCGCTAACAACTGTTAGTTGTCGAACGAAGTCCGATTGGAAAATGTTTTCGTTTTTCCGTACTTCCGAGTATATCGTCGACGAACGTGTGCCGTTTTACCGTTCGTTTCGTAAACGACGAGTATCGTTTGAACTGACTCACGTATGTTTAAACGTAACCGAAGTCGATTATTTCAATTTCGTGTTACGTTCTTCGTTTGTCCTTATGGACGGTCCTCGATCGGTTCATCGATTTGACGCCTGATACTAGTGGCGTACTTAAACCCGAATTTCGGGCGGGGGAGGGGGTTTATTAATTTTTAAATAAATAAATCGGACGACCCTAACGAAACAAGACACATTATAAATTTTAATAGATTATTCGTTTTTAACGTGTATTAAAGTTTAAAAATATTTTAGTTTTTCGTTATTATTGACTAAAAATAAACATCTCGCGAGAAATTAATTTTCCTTAAAAATTTTCGGGGAGGGGGTGGTTTATCACTCCCCCTGTTAGTAAGCCACTGCCTGGAACGATACAATAATCTTGTAACAATTATTGGCGAAGCCTAATATTTGTTCATATTATTTGAAATTATATTCGGTCGGCCAATACAATAATAATATTATTGTGTAGGACGCGGTACGCATATTTAGAGTACGTAAGCGCCGGTTCCATTGGCGGCGCGTACGAAATAATCTCGTTTTGTCCATCGGGTCTATTGACAGAGCAAATAGGACGTTTTACCGTCGCCACTAGCGATTGTGTTGGACGCAAAACAAAAACAACGAAATTACAATAATGAAACGAATCGCGTTTATAAAACGTACTCGTAATATAAATCGAGCGGCGGGCGGCGTAACCGTTCGAATTCTATTTATTAGCGCAACGTCGCGGACGTTCGACTAGACGGCGCTAGGTGGGCCGAATGTACGCGCCAGCGACGATTACCGCGGTAGGTATTGGTCGTTATCGATTCGAAGGCTTTATCTGGACGGTATTTAACAACGGAATTAGCGGGTAATAACGAAAATGTTCGCACGAGTTTCGCGATCAATTTAATCGAAACGTCCAACGGTCCGCCGCGCGAAATGTGGATAGATTTATGGGAAAAAACGCGCGTCGATTTTTACGGGGGTCTTTTTTTCGGCTGGCGATAAAACGACGCGCGTTTTAATTTCTCCTCTTCGAACGGCTCCCTCCCCAGCCACGCGACCAGGGTCAACTATTCGCACACGCGTTTCGGTTAAAACTGAGTGGAAAGCACGACGCCTATACTCAGTCACGTAACACAATAATACACATCGTGTGCGGTCGTCGAAACACAGGATACGTCTAATACGCGTAGTCGGTTGAACAAAAAAAACGGATAAACACGTAAGGTTTAAAACGCTTTTTGCGACCCCTCGCCACCAACCCGACGGGTACTTCGTAGTGAAAATAACGGTCGACCGTTCGGCGTGCGCGCGTTTTATTCCACCGCCGTCTGCCGGGTCGCGCGCACACGCCGTAAACACGGACGGTCTCAGCAACGTGCCCGGCGACGACGTATTATGTGGAAAACGAGAGTATTCGGGCGCGTGCCACGTGTTTTCGTCCGATTTTCGTCGCGACCGTGTGAGTGGCTCGCGTTCGTTTTCGCGGGCCGCGACGACGACGACGCGCCCGAGCCCGATCGTAGCCCCGTCCGGATCACGGCGCCATCGGGTATCCGGCCGACGACATAGACCCGCGGGTAATATCGTATTTTGTCGCAATAGTAACGACCGAATTCGGCCGTCGTCCGACGAACGAATCGATCGAGTTTCGGTTCTATTAACGTTTTCTCGCCCGGACGTTTGGACGGTTCTGCGGTGCCGCCGATTAGAGTCCGTTAATCGTCGTTTATTTTTTAATCGCCGTCGAAATTTCGGTTTCACGTTTCGGCCTCACTTGTTTTCGCCTCTCGTAGCCGTTTCTTTTATCGAGAGCAGTCGAATAGCTCCCAAATCGTAATACATTTCCATCAAATACACGTTCGTTATTACGGCGTTTTTTTCGTATTTAAACCGCGACGAAAATGTAAGCGCATTACGGATTCGAAAATACGTAGTTTCACTCGTAAGTAACGTCGACTTTACGTTTAAATAGATTAATAATAATAATATCGTTTAAATCGACCGTCCGTCATGTTTGACGGTCAGTTGGACGCGAAATTAGTTGTTACGCAAAAAACCTAGTCAATTTACAATACACCGTTGTCCACCAGCACAATTAGCCGACACCGTTAATACAACAACGGCTGCAATAATCACGTTACGTTTACCGACGACGTCAATAACGAATACGTTCTATTCAAAATCCAAATTCCACGTCGTTATATCAATAAATACCTATTATTCTATCGGATAATAACGCGTATGTTATCGCCTATTGTATCCTTTTGTGGAAACGTACGTTTTCTATTTCGCGCGAAATTTCCGCTCTTTATTTATAGATTTTCCGTGCGCAACGACAGTCGTTATTCGTGCATTACAGCGCCTACGTACGCTCTACATTTTGTTTACCGTTCGCGATTTTCAAAAACAGCTCCTCGCCGGCGTCTGTTTCGGTTATTATTCTTAACAAATATATTCCGATAATTCTGTTTCGACCGTGTTAAAAGTCCAATTTGATTCAAAATTTACTTAAGAATTTAACCATCGCGTTAGCAATCGAGTGTATTGCGCGTTTTCTTCGTCGGTTTACTTAAATACATACGCCCCTCTCTGTTTCCAGTTTTCAATCCAATGATCGGTTTACAGCAATCCCAATGCTTTCTGGCCTTCCTCTTTATCCGTTCGTACGAATTACCTTCTCGGTATTCTATAGTTTGGCTCGTATGTCGTGACCGTGGTATTTTTTTGGGTTACCCATCGCCAATCCTTCAGAAATTAGTCCTAGCAACACCCTCGGTTTCGAAGAATATGACCTATCCGTTTATTTCTCCTTCTCTTTATACTTGTCCACAATGATCCAAAACCGTTTCTATAGTCTTTCTATTAGTGATCCTATTAGTCCGGCTTGTCTTTTGCATTCTTCTGTAGCACTACGTTTCGAACGCCTTTATTCTTCTCTTTTCTCCTTACGCAACGGTCCACGTTTCACGTTCATACAGCATTAAGCTCCGGATGTATGTTTTTATTAAATTTTTTTTCCATTTTAAGTTTATGTATACCTTTTTTTTTGGTACGAAAAAATGTATCGTTCGTTTGTATCAATATTTTTTCGACGACTTATTTAAAATTCGAATTGTAGTACGTCGTCAAATAATTTAACGTTGAGCTGTGGGAATTAGGTATTTGTTCCGATTAAACGAAAAACAGTTTTGACGTTATTACGAGAGACAATTATAGCGTTCTCTTTATAAAAATACCTCGTCGAATCCGGACAACAGGCGTCCCTAACATTTTCACGCCCGTATCGCCGTGCGTAACCCCCGTCCGCGAGAGCTTACGCCAATCGAGGCGGCCGTACGATTGTTGATGTCCTCCCTGAAGCCGTGCCGATTTCAGGCGATATGACGACGGCGAGCCATTGCGCGTCGTACGGCCTCGCCGTGTTCCGCTCTTGTGCCGACGACGACGCTATACCGTCCCGGAAGTTGTCGTGGCTCGCAGGGACCGGCTCGAGATTCACCGAATCGGACGGTTCATTGTCGTTGGTTGTCCGCGATTATTCGTCCCGCGTTCCGCCGTTACAATAACGTCCTGTGTAATTTTCTACGCGACGTTCGATCGTTCGGATGGTGACGACCGCGATCATTGCTCGCCGTATAGGAAGTCACGGTCCATTGTCCCGGTCGAGTTACGCAGAAAATTGACATAATGAATATTCGCGGGGCGGCCACTGGCGGCGGACTCGGATCGCCCGCCGACGTCAGCCATTCGGCAGCCCTGGTGGACGTGGGCCGAAAAATACTAGCCATGGAGGGATTGCGTCCGGCGTTCCGGACGTCCGGTCCGTCGCCAGTCGCGCACAACGGCCGTTACTGGACGCCGGACAGGCGCCGGGAGAACGCCGAGACGGTCCGGTACATCCGTTGCCTGGTGCAGACGTGCGAAGCGATCAGACCGTGGACGGTGACCAACCGTTTGTGGTCCTCGTCGTCACCGGCACCGCGGACAAAGATCACGATGGACCAATTGCCGCGAATAATGCAAAAGGTACGCGCGGTTAATTTATCAGAAATTTTTTTTCGGGACCAGGGACGGGCAGGTGATGTTCGTGTTTTGGCCGAAAAATCGTAATTTGATTTTAAAAAGGCGATATGGCGTTCGGATTTAAGCGTTCGTTAACTACATCGGTGGACGATTGGACGTCGTGTGTACATTTAAAACACGCATTGATGAGGAATTGTGTCGTCGAATTCGGCGATTTTTGCGTGAAATTAATTCGAGGATTAATTAATTAAATTAATTTAGTTTTTTGGGGGGATGGGGGACGGAAGGAGAACCGCGCGCAATTATTTAAACGAAAAGTATTATTTATCGACGCGTAACTCTAAAAAAACAATCAACGTTATTCGATCTCTGCGTTTGTTTTTTTAACCCGTATTTTTCTTTTTATACACACTCGACGATTCTTGTAATATTCTTTTCGTTTATATCGAGACGGTGACGGTTTCCAAAATGTCGTTCGTCTTCTGGAATCGGACGGTTTTTTTGCCGTGTTTGGATAGTTTCACGGTTCCTCCTTTCATAAGTGACCATCGTCGAATTCACTAGTATTGGCAGTAAAATCGTTATTATCGGAACAACGCGTAAACAGTCATAATAATAGCTGTCCACGAACGTGATGACGATATTTCACGCGCCGTTCAGCGCAATTGGTTCCGCCGAGCCCTTAACTCGTTACGAAAACGTAAAATAGCCGTCCACGTCCGTTTGTGACGTTGCCGAGATCGATCGCGGATTACTACGAAAACGCTCGTAAATTCGTCTATTCGGTCGGAGAACTGTGGATAATGTTTTAGGAAAAACTTCGCCGGCACCGTCGCGCCATTACATATAGTACACGCGAAATAGGCAAACACTATATCGTAAACCGGATAGATAATAATTCGAGACCGTTCTATTTACGTTCACGCGGTCCCGTTCATCTTTTCCGCCGATCGGCGACTACTTCTACGCGCCACATAATTTTACGGAACGCGTCGTCGTACTCCGCGTATTTATTATGTACCGGGCCGGCGTGTGCGGACACTGCCTGACATTTCGAACTAGAGCCACTCTTTTCTATTCTCCTCCCCCCCCCATTTCATAACGGCGGTACTCGGGACCCTTGTTTCGTCCATTATTTCTAAACGGAACGCGTTTCGCGCCATTTAAAAACATAACGCGCGCGTATAATAAATAATACGCGAAAATGTCACCCGTACCGAATGACGTCGCGGTATCAGCGATATTATAATACACCAAATGAGAACCGTTTAGCGCGTATCTGTTACAAATGACGGAATTAACATTTCCCGTCTAGTTTCCGAATGGTTAATACACGAGTAAAAATTTAACATACTCGCCCGATCGAGTAAACTTTTCGGTTTCGGGCGAATTTTCGTTTGTTTCTCGTTTTACGGTCGTCGATGCCAATTCGTACTTGACGGTATTAACGTTTTCACGTTTACCCAATCCTACGACACTGGTCACCGGTCTACCGAAAGTAAAAAATAATCGAAATATAAAAAACAAAATAATCGACAAAGAGAACGAGTATCGCGCGTTACGGTAATCACTCCGTATTTCGTACGTAGATCGAATACATTTTCGCGCTAACGAATTTCGACACCGAGTTAACCCGGATCGTTTAATATATTCCACACGCAAACGGCGTTGAAGACCACGGAACCGTAACGTAATTTCTTCCGTACTTAGATTACGTTTTGGGTAAAAACCAATTATGTCCGACGACAACGGAACGAAGAAATTTATTACGCACTACGAACGTTTTTAAAAAAAGGTTTACTCGTCGCAATTTCGGTTCTGGTTAATTTAAGGGAAATATTCATCCCCGGGACGGCCCTCCGCGTAATGTAATTACGAACCACGCTAAGGCGAATTCGCGAATGAAAAACGTTTTTTCGTAATTTTCTTAAGTTATACGATAGTTTTCATTCGTACGTCCGTGATTCGTTTACACACGGTGCGACGTAAATATAGGGGCGATTTCGTTCCGTTCGATTTTTTAGGCACCGAAGTAAAATTATTTCCAGATATATTACGGTAAACGCTAGTCGGCGTAACTTGGTTTTTTTTTTGTAATTTTTTACCTAATCCGTTTGTCGATTCTAATTCGGTAGTTGTTCCGTAACGACGGCGCGGACGATGAAAAACGCGTAGGACAATGCCACTAATGTACCCACTGAATTGAATTCTGATTTTGATAATTTGTGATCCCATGTTGAGCATAAATTAAACGGTTTTTCACCACTGATTACGAAACATTACGCGACACGCGACGATAAAAATAGGAAGCGTACGGTTTTTCGTGACTATCGCGACGCGGTCGGTCACATAAATTAGAAACGTTTCAATGTCACGACGTCGCGCAACAAGGGGCGCGTTTTTTCTTTGTTTGGATATTTTTTTTCAACACGAACCACGCGATTTCGCAACGGTCGTTTAATTCGTGTTATTTTATCATTTCATATTTTGAGAACGTAAATACGTTACAATCACAACGGGCGTATTGGGTGTGTTAGGAAATAGGTCGTTGACGTCGTCGTAAACGAGTTACTAATTTTAATTAGTTCAATATTACGCGGGTGCCTTACGGAGATCTAAAAAAACGCGATATTAATTTTATTTCCGACATTTATTATGGTAAAATCCGAAATCCAAAAAATCGATCGTGGAATTCGCCTAATTATTAGATAATTACCGAAACGTTGATTTCTCGCGACAAAACGGGGCTCGCATTAGAGATATTTATGTTTTTAACCGGTTCTTGAACACAAAATCCGAGAGAACCATTTCGAAGTACGTACTTTTGAAAAATCATTTTTAATCGCTCCCGAGCCGTTATTATTTTCCCACCGTTCTAATTCCTAAGGTTACAATATAAATATTATACATAATAAACGTCGTATATTTTAACGCTCGGATCTCTTAAACACTAAGCGCTAATAAACATTCGTATTCGAGTTTTTACGTTTAACGTATAGACACGGCAATAGAAAACGATCGAAATAAAGCGATTTATACGAAAAAAAACGACGGTAGATAATTTTTTTTTTTTAGAAAATGTACGCTTATTTACAAATATTGTTAAACGCGCGCATATTTGTAGAAAAAAACCAACGAAATTGACGACGTCGGGACGTCGTGTATCAAAATTGTCTCCGCGAGTGTAATCACGAAATAGCCTCTCGGATCGTACGCATCTTGGACAGGCCGTTTTGGAAAGGACGGACACCTTTTTCGTACCCACGAAGTTGGCGTTATTATTATTTAGCTATCGATTTCAGTAGTACCGTTCGGACACGTAACCGTGATAAGCGATAAAAACGTGCGGGACCGGTGGAGGAGACGACCGAACGAAATTACAATTTCGTCGTACCGGTTCGTTTACGCGCAATAATGACCACCCCGTCCGGTATACCGGGCGAATGACCGCCCGTCGGTGAAATTGTCTACCCGATGCGCCGTCTGTACGTCGATCCGGATGGCGAACGGCCGCCGATTATATTCCTCCGTACCGAATTGTTCGAGACGTTCCGCGTGGGGTCGACAGAACGCGTGAGTGATCGCCGGTGATAAATCGTACAGAGCGAACTGATCGCGCAACGGCGGCGTGGTCGTCGCGGAACGTGTGGAAGGGACCGGGCTGCCGTTATTAGGTTACGTTACGGGCGCGTGAACACACGAAGACCGGGAGGAACGATTAGAAAACAAATGCCCAGCGAATTATTTTTCCGCACGATTCGGCGGCCGAACGACATAAATCGTCGCGTGCGTGCCGCCCGAGATCGCGTGCGTCTCGTCTGCCCATTTCAAACGCGCCTCGAGTCCAATATATATATATATATATATATATATTAAAATGGCGTGTTCGTCGCACTCCCGAGTTCCGCAACGATTATTGTAATTGTACGATCGTCGCGCGCCGGGACGTTCGTTCGTATCGACCACCCGTCGTCCAGTCGCTTATATCACACCCGTGGGGCACGCGCGCCCCATTACCGGCGCCGGGTCGTCTATAAATCGCCGGGACGGCGGGACGCGAGGGTTCGTTCCGTCTCTCAACCTCTTTCCCGTTCGCGGAGGAATTATTCGACGTTCGCCGCAGGATAAAACGGCGCGTCGAACAAATCGGAAAACGTTTCTACCGTTTCCGACGGCGTACCGGCTTCTGTTTTCTGTTTCGTTCTTGTCGGCCATGATCGAATATTCGGAAAGCGTACCGACCAGAAAATCTACTCACGTTTCGAACAGATTCTCGCGGCGATTTTCAATATTTCGGTAGTCCGAACACGATTTATTGGGTCGCGTCGTCGTAACATCAACTCGTTCGAAATTCGTCAGATTTATTCTACGTCCGATTTACCCACAGCATTACCAACAACCGTTTTAATCCGTTTTAACGGCGTCGGTGTTTTTTCGTCTTACTAGCTCGCCTATACAACCGTCGTGTACTTCGGAATACTTTTTGAAATCGATAAGATTATATACGTTCCCGGTTTGTTTATTTATTTCAAGCTGAAACAATTCTTGGTTAAAAAATATAATGAAATTACGTTTTATCGATTAAAACGCGATTTCGTTTTTTATTTTGTCGCGGTCCCGTTTAAAAAAACGTTGGACGCAACGACTAAAGATACACTCTGTTTATATATATAGCGTTCCGTTTTACGATATCGTGTAATACGAGGTAAACACGCCGACCCGAAAACATACCGGTGTACGTATCGTTCGCGTGTTCGCTACCGAAAGCTATTACGATAAAAACACGCCGCCGAGTGCACGATAACGCGTAAACTACACCGCGAGGCCGTTGGCGTTTGGACCGTCGGCAAATTAAGTCCGTGACCAATTTCGCGTAAACGACGGCGTCGTGGAAACGTACGGTTGAAATTATCGTTTGAAACGATCGTATTTGCGTTAATGTCGGGGACGGACGACGACGGTCCTCTACGGAAATGTACGGCCGACTATAACCGTAAGAATGTATCGTAAACGATCGATATTGTCGTCGTCCCGTTTTTTCGAACCGAGTGTACGAAAACATTTCGTTATGCGGACTGCGCCTGAATACCGAGGAAAAATAATTATTCGATTTTTACGACAATTTTTCGGGAACAACAAATATTTGTGTCAAGTTAAAAGAGTAACCTCGTGAGCTCTAATTGGCGCGCCCAGTTCGGACATCAAAGTCTTTTATTTATTCGTCACGTTAGACGATTCGTCGTACGAACGAACGGAACGAACGGTAGGTAACACGTATAATGTTCGATCGGTTTGTCACAGGTGCTCGGTAACAAAATTCGGAACAACAGAGATCACAGATTAGCAGCCAGCCATTGGACGCCCAGCGATTTCGTCAAAGACTGTTTGTTTTGGCATAACTTTTACAGACACTTTCACCGATCGTCCGAATTGGTTCTGAGTGCGCATGTGAGTTGATCCGTACAAATGTAACGCGATATCATGACCGACGGATACGCCACCTAAAAGGGTCGTCTCGGTTATTTGATTTTAGTTTTTAACCGAAATATTTTTCGTCAATTGTACTAAGGCACGTAGTTATTGATAAACATTATTTCGAATTTGTTAAAAAGTTTTCTTCGGGTGGGATTTTCGCCGTTTTCGTTTCATTTATAGACACGTAGTGCGTACATCAGTTAGATCCGATCGAAATGCTTGAAAAATTAAACCACCGTTTAAATTACGATGACGAAATAAATAAAAACGTTAGAAAGTCGCTTCCAAGCGTACTTCGTGCTAAATCCGTATTCGGAATTGTTTTCGCGCCGACCGACAAAAGGTTTCGAAAGACAATAATAATATCGCGAAATAATTTTGTTCCGGAGCGTTTCGCTACGTAATTGCTGTTTAGAACGTCTTGGCAGTGCGTGAATGGTACAGAAGCGTCACCGTTAACCTGTTTCACGTTCGTGCAGTACACCACCGGATGGGCGAAACGTGGCGTACACAAATATCGCTTAAATTTAACTGCACGAGAATACTAAGAGTCGTTAAAAATTCTTTTATCGTATTGTCTACGACGTCGCTATGTGATTAGATACGACGGTTCTTTTCTATGACGCCATCGAGTTCCATCCAGACGATGCGTACCGTTAACCGTCCGCGATTTCTGGTCGCCTATAGTTTACCCTCCCTCGCTCCCTTCCCAACGAAAAAATACCGAAGGTACTACGACGGTATATCGACTAATATCGCGAACCTTACGTAATATGTATAATCTGTATAATTCGACGGAATCGCGTGTTTCAGTTGTGCGAAGAAGCACAGAGCTGGGCCAACCGTTTGGCTCACACGGACACGTTCGCTTACCAAAACAAAGTGGTTTACGGGCAGAATGTTTTCTGTAGAACGCGAACGGACGGTACTACCGAAATCCAAGGTATTATTTGTTTCGCTAGTTGTTCCGGACTCGCGTTCGACCGCGACATTCTAACATATACTACGTCTAGATCGAATACAGCGATCACACCGGTCCGGCATCCATCAACGGATAGTTTCAATACACGCGTCGTACAATAACTTCGCTATTATTTTTAGGCGCTCCAACGTCCCGTCAATTCTTTCCATAGCGGACGCCGTACGCGATTTTCCATTCGAAATTCGTCGGGTCACAATTATTCGCGACGTCGTTACTGATCCGGTCGTACTCGTAAGCCCGTCGCGTTCATTCACGCAAAAACGAATTATCGCGCGTCCACCGAATCGCGAGTAATCTCCGGAGCAATACGCAAAATCGTTCGCTTCGGTAGCGAATTTATTCGAGAACAAAATACCGTTTACGCGTAGTTCACGTTGTATCGTTCGCACGCGATAATATTAACATTTCGTCGAACCTGTTGTCCAGTGGCGGGTTCAAGGAAAGTGACCCGATGGAAATTTTAGTACTTACGGTCCGTTAAATCGAAAATCAATTACGATACATACAACCAAAAATAATTTCCAATACTTATCGTAATTTAAAAAAAAAAAAAAATGTATTCCGTCTATTTCTATCAATCGCGCTACATCGAGTAATTGACACAAAAGCATATTTTCTGAAGTTTATTTCCTATCCGCGTATTTCATAAACAGAATACACGCTTCGTATTTGAACGAAACTAATTTCCAAAGAATTAAACTATTACACTTCTCGCGATTTTACAGAAAAATTGGATTCTGAATTGATTTTACCTAACTCGATAAATTTATAATATCGTTAAGCGGTGGCTAAGGATCCGTTTAAGTTGATCTACGGTAATTTTTAAATCTTCCCCAAAAACTCTTCGATGATCATGCACCAGTTGTACTTATGGATAGAACGAGGAAAAGCCTACGTATAATTGCCGTTCATGCCCGTCTCCTTAACCGTAAACGAACCTTAAATACGAACTATCCTGGCCGGTTTCATCGACGAAACTCGCGTGTATTCAATTCGTTCGAAGAACGCCGTCGGGTTTGATAACGATTAACGTTTTTCCGGGTTGCGCAGGTAAAGACGTGGTCCGCGAATGGTATTCGTCTTCGAAGTTGTTCGAGCCGAGAGATAATCCGAAAATGTACCCGGCCAACATAAATTCTGGTAAAGTACCGGTCGGCGGAAGGTGGTGGACGAGCGCGCCCGTGCCGTAATTATAATTCTTTGTTTCGTTCGTCTCGCAGGTCCGTTCACGCAACTCGTGTGGTCCGACACGAAGGAGCTGGGCGTCGGGAAGGCGCGCAGCAGGTCCGGCAGGGTATTCGTGGTGGCCAATTACCAGCCGAAGGGCAACGTAAACGGGCGGTACGTCAACAACGTGCACGTGAACAAATATTTTTCGCCGTCCAGCGGGGGAACCACGGGCGACGCGGTGTCGTCGAGAAATCGGAAAAGTACCACGACGACGACGACGGCGGCGGGTCGGGCAGGAATACCAAAAACGAATCCGGGCGAGAAAACGTCACGAAAACACGCGTTCGCTCGCGGCACGTGATACGAGTTTTCTATTTAATCTCGCGTTTCGTACAGTGTTCGAACATTCGGCGCGGTTTGTTTTCGAAATCGATCTCCAAACGTACATTGATATACACGCATGTCGCGTCTCGCAACGTCTTTGTTTAAAATGTACAAGCGAACCGCGGAACGGTCAGAGAATAAAACTCAGCCTGTACACGTTCGCCCATTTTTTTCCGTTCTCGTACTCGAAACGTTTGTACGTATACAATATCCGATATATTATTTGGGTTGTCGATTATTCGGCGGTTGTTCGAAAATTTGTTTAAAATCGCTTCGTAATCGTTTCGCGTTGTCGAAATTGAATAAAACTGACGACACGGACGTTTTTTTTTCGTTTTCGATCGCAACGTATTTTTGGTCGCGTGTACCGTTCGAGCGATAATAGGCGAGAATCACAAACGTGTGTACGGTCCACGTAATCGCATATTATCGTTAACACGGTTCATGGTGTGCGCGTAATATCGACATTACCAAAGGCGGATACGTTGATAACACGGTGTAGGCCAGTGTACGGTCGTCTGTCGATAATTCAAAGTCTCCGACAAGGCCGACGGAACGCCGCGTATTTTCGTCGCCGTTTAATTACGATCTATATTTACGAACAACGGTGTTTCGTCGATTTTGAAAAACCCGTTCAGTCGTGTCGTGATAATAGTAACGGCCGTGATTACGACGATGGCGTTTTCGAACGAAACGATTCCGTTTTACCCGTCGCGACATTACGGTCGAAATATTATTATTTTGACGACATACGTGTGTTACGTGTGCCCGCCACAATAGTTAACGTCGCGAGTACTCGCCGTAATCGTTCGTTAAAGCGTCGTTTTGGCGTACCGAACGAGGACATTTTTTATACGTTACATTCGCGCGAGAACTTTGACGATCGAATAATACGAAATTATTATTCGGATCAACGACGACGCCGGGAAATCCGCCGAACGCGAGATTGTATTCGAATTGCCTGTCCGGAGCGCCGTACCAAGGTCGGATGAACCACGAACGATAAATAATTATTCGCGTTACGGGGTCGCGAAGACTTTTTCTTCGACCA
>JAIPRN010000860.1:0-62471 GCA_025469175.1 Geopemphigus sp. TES_GeoC_2020 | reverse complement strand
TATATATATATATATAATTAGGTTTCGAACGAAAATTCGTATTTTGTAGATTTATATAATGTTTTTTACAATTACGCGGTTTTTTATTTTCGTTCGCGAAAACGTTTTTATTTAAAACGAGTGCTCCGTCAATATTTACGTAGGTTACTTCGCTGTAACAACCTGTAACTAGTCGGTACTTTATTTTGACATACTCTTCCTCGAAAAACGACGAATAGGTAACATAAATATATATTATCTCGGGTATTCGCGTAAGACTTGGACTATTAGGTAAAGCTCCGCGAAATCAAAAAAAGAAAATGTTCGATAAAAACCGTATCGTTTAAATTTGGTAACGTCGAATTTATATTGCTTCGATAATAACCCGAAAGCTCGAAACACGTCGGCAACCAATTTACCGTTTTCACGGCGACGATCGAAATGAAGTCACCAAAAACAACTTTCGATCGTTCATAATTATTAAACGTCTGCTCGTTCATAGTGCGTAATCATCATCATCATTTCCCTCGGCTTTATCCCATCTATTTGGGGTCGGCCACCTTCGTCTTAAACCTCTCCCGATCTCCAACATCCTCCACGCACACACCAACAATCCTCATATCCTTCTCAATCGTATTCAATCACTTCTTCATTGGTCTACCTCTTCTTCCTTCCACATTCAATTCCATAACCGTTCTTACTGCTTCCGAATCTTCTCTTCTCATAACATGACCAAACCATCTAAGTCTATTCTCCCTCATTTTATCCATAATCGCCGCTACTCCTACGCTTCCTCTTATATATTCATTTCTTATTCTATCTTCTCTTGTCGCCCCACTCATCCATCTAAGCATTCTCATCTCGGCTACGCTCATTCTCTGCTCTATTTTCTTGTTCGCCGCCCAACACTCTGAACCATACAACATTGCTGGTCTCACTACACTCTTATATAACTTACCTTTCCAGTCTCATTGGAATTCTCTTATCGGACAGGACACCAGACGCTTCTCTCCATTTGATCCACCCACACCTAATCTTATGTTTCACATCCTCATCAAACCCCCTGTTCTTTTGAACGAAGGACCCTAAATACTTAAAACATTCTACCTCCTTTATCCCGTCCCCATCTATCGTCATTCCACTTCTCGTTTCATCTACTTGTTCTTTTTCCTCAAACTTATACTCTATACACTCTGCCTTACTTCTATTAATCCTTAATCCCTTCTCTTCCAGAGCTAAGTTCATTGTGCGTAATCGCGTGATTTATAAAACACTGCGCGTTACGGTCGCGCGGACTTAATTTTATTCCCGAAGTTCTTCGACGACGAATCGAACGCGTTTACTTTTGTTCAACCGCGCTATTCCGTAACGTTGTTTTTTATTATTCCCAGTTGCTCGGAAATAAAACTCAAACCGTCTGTATAAACTACACAGAACAATAAGTTTATTACTTGGGTATATAGAAAGACGTTGAATACAGAAACACATGGACCCAAGTAAATGTATATCAATTTGAAGTTCATTTTGACTTTACGCGAAATTATTGCACGAGTACACGGAACGAACGAACCGATTGAATTCAATATACCGGATATGAGCGTTTTTACCCCGGAGCATTCGCGATTTTTTAGTAACAAGTTTAAATAATGTTGGTCGTTCAACTAGCGACACTATACGTCGAAAAACGCGTTCACCGTCGAATAATCAATAATACGTCGAAATGGTTATATAAAAAAAATTTACCGATACGATTATCATTTTTCGCCGAAGTATAGATTTTATCTTTTGATCACCCGTCATTCCACTTCCGACCGTCAAAATGATATCTATAATTACAAATACCGTTGGTCCATATTCAGGACCAGGTGTATTTGTAAAAACAAAAAAACGGAATAAGCGTTATTATGATTAAAAGCGAAACGAAACTCGAATATCGAGCGACATCGAAATTAATTAACGTTCCGGTCTTACTTTAGTAATTATATGTACCTAACGATACGGCCGACCGAATACGACTATATTTGTACACAATTCCGAGCATAATCCGTACAAAAAGAAAGAGAAACGGAATCCGATCGCAACGTACGAGTGTACAATACCCGTTAATGACGTATAGTTTTAGACGAACGAAAACCTATAACGCGACCAAGTACGTCACGTTTCTCGAAATAACCTCTGGAAACCGAATACGTTATTCGATAAGTAGTACGGTGAGTCATAATTAGTTCCGACGGCGACGAATTACGGAATCGCGTGACGAGGGCGCGTAAAAAAAAGATAAGATAGAAGTCGGATATAAAATTGTCTGATACGAATAATCGTACGCGTGTTTAAATACGGCCGTTGTATGTCCTAACCCAAATACGCGTCGTATTTAAACAAAACGCGCAAATTCCTTCGCCTAACGATTATAGAATAGTTTTTCAAAGGACATTAGTAATGTGGGCGCCAATTAGTGTACAATGTACGAGTATACGCGTACGTGTAGTTTAGGTACCTATAATTTTTGTCGAAATGAAAAGGTTTACATATCGTCGACTAAATACGAGTGGTAACGAAACGATTTCAACGTTACGCGACAATATGACGTGATACGTGTCGGTTTAAAATACCGAAATATTTCGTTTACGTTATAAAAGATACCGGCGAGTTATCAAAAAAAGGCCAATAACTCGATATTACGACAAAAGGTGTGTACCGAAAATATACTCTCGACAATCGAAGGGAGGTTGAATTTTTTCGCGCAACGACGCCCGCTTGAGTGAAACCAAAATAATTTTACTAATTCCGGGAATGTAGGCGGCCCGCGAGTGCCCGAACGTTAGTACGCAAACGGTAAAGTTCAATGATCGTACGAGACGAGATAACTGGAAAAAGTAAGCTACACGACGTAATTCAAAAGCGGCCCGTGAATAATACAAACGGGAAGATTGATTGTCGACGAATTGTGCACGTTACGAAATATCGTCGCGCCGACTCACGAAATATTTTTAAATTTAATACCTTAGCCGCGCGCTTTTTTCACTGAATTATAAAGTATATATATATACTTACGTTTGTCACGGATAAAACCTTTCGTAGTATTTTTAAAATAAGATAATCGTCAGTCGGTAGGACCCCGAGCGTAATTTCGACAAATGATTACATTACGAGCCCGGGGAACTCTGGATTAGATTATTTAACGATATCGCGAGCGCGTTAAAACCGCTATTTTTCAAACGTATAAAATTCCGTTATCGATTTTCTTTGTACGGCGACTACAGGCGTTAATCGCTATCGAAATCATTACGCACGTTATATCGTCAAATTCGAAAAGAATTGTCCGGACGCGCTTACGTTATAATTGCAATTGTACAGTTATGAGCGTGTTAAGAATCGCCGACATTTGTCTAATTACATATAATATAACACGCCGTTCCGATCAAATTTTGCAGAGATAAAATGGCGCGTTTAACGTATAATACGTAGTCGACCTACGGTTATCGTTTATTTAAATAATATAACGTCGATTAATTTATAGAGGAGTACAACTATGGCGATGGATATGACCGGTGGTAGTCGCTTTATGGTTTACCGTATAGAAAAAATGCTCTCGTTATTTTTCATTAACGCTGCCGATTTCGTAGTAACCAAACTCGAATTTCGTCGTATCAATATATCGATCGAATTTTATATCGTTACTATACAACTATCGCCGTCGGTTTTTTTTTTTACTTAAATCATTTTTAAATCGAATGTTCGAATATCTCGTTATAATAGTATATCTGTAAATTCCTTTTATAATCGTATCGCGATTCGTTTCATATACGTCCCGCCTGTGCGGACTACTTGAATAGTAATATTTATCACACACGCTTGGTGTTTCGTTTTTACCGACGTTCTTTTAACCTTTTAATAGATTTTTCGACGAAAAATATCTAAATTGAATTAGAATTTTTTTTTCCGTAAACGTATATAAAACTCCCGAGACATTTTTCTAAACAGAACCCTTTATAAGCCAGGCTTTTTTACAAAACTGTAGACGCGTGTGCAACGAATAAAACAATCGACTTACCTTATAACTAGGCGCGTACTTTTTCGAAAAACGAAATAAACAAACGCCGTATTGTATCGCGAATAGTGTCCAAACTATCGCAACAACACGATCGATTTCGTTCGTAACAAAACAAAACCGAAATAACAATTATAGAGCTATAACTAAAAGAGACGGTATTTGTAATATTCGATTTCGACACCAATAATAATAATAATAACAAAAGAACTGGTCACGACGCGTTATATTCTAACGTGTACCGAAGTTTAAAAATATTTTAGTGTTTCTTTATTATTGACTAAAAACGTACGTCTCGTAAGAAATTAATTTTTCCTAAAAATTTTCGCGATAGTTTTATTCTCGACCCCCCCCCCCTTGTTAGTACGCCACTGCTAGTGGCCATAGCTGTTTATGTATTTTTGATTAATAAAAAAAAAAAATTTAATTCAGCGATCAGTCATAAACACGATCTATAGTCATTGATATATAAAATTTTTTTTTGTATACTCTGTTCGACGTTTTATTATTTTAATAAACGATAACCATCAACTACCATATTACGTATTAAATCCCCGATTTTCGTATTTTTCTTAAATTTTCAGCCGTAAGTTTACCGGCAAACGTTTTGAATAATAAAGCTCCGTTGAATTTCTTTGAAACGTTACCAAATAGGTGCTTTGGTTGATATTTTATTATACGCGACGTTAAAAACTAAAAATACCTTTAGAAAAAAGAATAAAAACGTTTTGTAAACCAAAGTGTACCTTATTTACATATATAAATAATACGAATAAAAAAAAATTAGTTATTTTTAATTTTTTTTTTTTACAAAATTATTATAAAAGTCACGTAAATAAATACAATAAAAGATTTTCATAAAATGAAGGATTGCCGTGAAAAAAAAACAATCGCGTTAAAAAGTTCGAACCAAAAATTAATCCGATTACAAAAAAAAAAAAAAACAAATTTAAATTTTGTAAGCGTGTTAGAAATAAACGTTTTACTGTCCCGAATGAGAATAATTAATTTGATATTCGTAATGGACGTATACCCCTATTATTTTAGAATATGTTCTAACGTTTGATGCACAAATAAAATCGCTGTAAATATTCGGTAACAGATAACGCTACGAATAATTAAAATTAAAATATAAAAATGAACACGCGCCAATATAATATACAAAACGATAAATAATAGAGCTATCGTGTCAAACGAATTTATTCGGTACCGGTTTTGTCGAATATCGTCAAATATTAACGAAATAAAAATATATAACGACAAAAGTGAAAAATAAAAACGAACGAAAATACGTAAAGTTATTACCCACGATAATAGAAACCAAAAGTAAATATACACGGGCGAATTAAATTTCAAAACGGTACGGTATTTTACTAATACGTGTCGACCTAGAGCGATGTAAAATATTACTTTCAAAATATTATTAAACGTATTGTTTTTAACTTCTTCGCAAATACGTAAGTCTCGGGGGAACTGAATTCACGCGCGTATTATTCTAAAAGGTTTAAAATATCTAAATCGTACTCTACGTCCAAAGTAATTGTACGGTTATTTTCACGTAAAATACGTTTAACGAGATATGAATTCGGATTAGGCTTCCTTTTTTTCCCGCGGACACGTTAATTCGTATCTGGTTTCGAGTGGCCCGCCGGTTTTAAATAACCGCGCTTAATTCGTGATAAAATAATGGCCATTATATTCGTTTGTTTCGAGTGTTTCCGAAATTGTTTCGGCAATTTCGGCGACGAATGTCGAGTGCGTTATCAGACCGACTCATTTAACGTTTCGACGAACACTGTCGCGTCGAGGGTTTATTGCGACGGCCGCGTTTCAAGGAGAGCTCTCTCGCGGGCCCTCAATCACGGACGAGTCCGTCGCACGAACGTCGAAAAAAAAATTAAACTATTTACGGGCGCGAACGAATTCGCACGCGTGTACATAATGTCATATATATATATATATATATATATATATATATAGATGCGACGGGGCGAATAAAAACGAAAAAAATTTTTGTGTACACCGGTACGATGACCAATTTCATTCGGAAAACGTTTTGCTCGACACTAGGGGTAAATCGGGATATCGGTTTTATCGGCGCGCGTTATTTTCCTCCCGATATAAATTCGCGACGACCGAGGATTATTCCTCTCCTCGCCTTCGGTTAAAACCGTTTCCGCGCTATTTGGATTCGGGCACGTCGTACCGCGCGTATAGATAATCGGAAACGGCCGTTTGAAAAAACTGATTAACGACGGCCACCGCCGTAACGAGTTGTATTATATATTGGGAAATTGGTTGCCCGAAAAATGTGGACCAACCGTTGACGACCACCACGTACGTATCGCAATAACGCGTTCGTTTTATTTCAAACGCGCGTTTAAAACGTATTCCCGTGTCATGTTTATAACCGAAACGCTCGTCGGTCGTTAAACAGGTTGGTGGAAACGAATTTCAAACTATTTCGTCCTCGAATGAAAAAAACAATTTTCCGCTCACCGTTCGTCAGCCAAAGCGGCATATCCGAACGATCTCCTAGCAAATAGGGACGGGGTTACGAATTGTTTATACATACGTTACGCGATCGTACGAACCCGTGAAAAAGAAAACGTTATTAATTTCGAATTAAAATTTAAATAATACCGTCGCGCAATAGGTTTGAAACGTATTTAATCCGCGATAGGACGAACGTTCAAAATACGGTATTCGTGAAACCGTACGGGCGTTTACGAATACAACGGGTTTTACTGACCGGAATATCGTCTCGCCGAGAGCGAATTGTATTTTTACGGTGGACGCGGCGTTGTAAATCGGGGCTCGAAACGACTGCGCTATAAAATAGGAATAGGCGATAAAAAGTGTCGAAGTACGCGAACACCGAAATCGGAATATAAATAAACGTGTACGCTAATTTCGGAAAACGTATTCGACTCGAAAATGCGTCTATATGTACATACAAAAAAAAGTACTTGAAACTTGTTTACGTGTTACTCGCGACGCGTCGTTTATTAAACGCGCATTCTTACGCGTTTAACTACACCTTGGGCGTATATCTTGATCGTTGTTACGATTTTCGCCCTACTCTACCCCGTCAACGTCCCCGTCGGCGTACTACGATTCCACGGTACATAATCGAAACACGCTAGCTGCCATATAAGATGCCTCTCGCGTTCTCTTTGCCCGCCGTATGAAAACCTATCGGCCGTATCCAACGACGAATAAACGGATCGTTGAGTTTTAGCTAAAAAAACATACGGCGATTATCGGCTAAAATACGGGAAGTCGCTTTTTTTAATACCGTCGTCTCGGAGACGACTAACGTATACGACGTTAATTATATTTGACGTGTCCGTTGCGATAACGATACTCGGTTGATTCTGTTGTCGTTTGTTTTCGGTGAGCGCGCGCGGCTATTTCTAGTATTATGTAATTACGAAATGTATGATTGACGCGTCGATTATTTTTGCTAATTTTCTACTCGGCCTAATAGTGGCAACAAGGCGACGGGATAATTCGTTTCGGACGACTTACCGTTTTGTACAAAATGATAAACAAAAATACCGAACAACGTTTAGTCGTTACGTGGAAAATCTGGACGATACAACGGTTTCGGCTAATAACCGTATTACGAACAACGCGCGTCCTACTAAAATATATCGATTTATATTTTCTTTCGTTCGCGAAAAATCGATTTTAGTCGTAACATTTTAATACTAAAGAACAACGTTATATATATATATATATGTAAATATCGGTGATCAAAAGAGTCGCGCGTAAATTGTCCATGGTAACGTTCCGAACGTACGAGAATATGATCGGTATACGACGAAACCCGATTTACAGTAAAGTGCACCAACCACATTACGTCGAGGGAGGAACGCCCGCGAATCGACATCTTCTAGGGATCCCGTTGTTCGGGGGACAGTTTACACAACCGTCGATAATTATTATTGTTCCCATTTAGCGACGCCGAAGGGTTTGAATTACGTTATTTTCGAAACCGAAGTTTACCGAGACGCGAACGTCGTTTCGAAAGAAGGAAATAAAAATGTATTTTCGGGTACACGCGTAACACGCGTATATACAATATATTACGCGCCATAAAACGTCGGGTACAGTGGACGTAGGAACTTGATTTCCATTAATCGTACGTGAAACGAAAGAAAAACGAATTGCATCGCGTACGACTATAGATTTAAAAAAAAAAACTTTACCGGCCACAACCGGAACTGGAAATTCGCGCGAGGAAAAACGAATTTCTGAAAAATGACCGTGCACTGTTGATGGATAGCGAATGTTCGTTTCATCGTAAATATCGCGTATTCATTACGCCCATAGGTACGAAAAAAACGTTCGCCGCCGCGTGTGTTGTCCAATAACGTCGGATCGAAAGCGAACCCGCTACGTTCGCAAAACAGTAATGTCCCCGGGGTAAAATCGGTTCGGCACGAAAATGGAAAGGGTGTGGTCTAGGTAAGTAAATGGTATTTGAAGAGAGAAAAACCGCCACTGGGGAACTCGACGGCAGCCGTGTATTATTAAACCTATACTACGTCGTTTCGATCGAGTTAGACCAGGGCAACCTCCGCGCCGTCGTGGCCGCAGGAGAAGGTAGCAGCGGCTAGGCCGCTAAATCGGGGAACAATAATCTTTTAGTATTCTTTTTTAGTTTTTCGTAATGTAAATGGCTGCCCCGTGGCGGGGAATTGTCCTGTCACCGCGCACCATTCGCGTGATAGTTTTTAAGAAGTGCTACTGCTTAAGAATTATTGCGAATTAGATTCGATGTACGGTGGGGGGGGGGAGGCGAGGAGAAAACAACGTGGGGATAGCTCGCGTTGCTCGCTTTCTCTTAAGGACGATCGCGATTGTAAATCTTTTTGCAATTGTTTTCAATAAACGATGGCGACTCACTAATCCGAAGTACTGCCTTCGGGCATTCCGAGCCAGTGAGAGGGTATTGCCGATACCGTATAAAAAAAAAAAAAAAAAAACAAAGAGGTCGGCAATCCGCGGCTCTTTGGATGTGAAACCTTTAGTTCCATAGGTGACGTTACGCGAGTAATATTTATTGTTGGCAAAAAACCATCGGTGGCTCTTAAAAAATTTTGAAATTCTAACCGTTAGACCAATACTTATCGCTCACGTACACGTCGTATTACGTATAATATATATATATATATATATATATAGGTTCGGTCTGATTCGAATTCCGGTGCGGTTGGTGGTAGACGTCGATCGGCCCGAAAATTGTCGGCAACTTTCTCCGGTCGGAACCGAAACGGTGGTAAATTCCACGACTCTGTTCGTTCCGCGTCGCGCCTCCGATCGGGCGCACGCGCGCGCGTTTTAAACGATTACCGGTTATTTATTTAACAAATCGACTTACGCGTTTACGGCACATCGTCGTCGGCTATTACACCGCCGTAAATCGTTCCGGTAAACCGTTTACTATAGTCTACGCGTATAGAAGACCATCGCCATCCCATATCGATACTATATGTACGTACAAATGATACCGTTTTATCGTAATTCTAAACCATTAATGACGGTAACGCCGTCGAATATATCACCGAGGTAACTAAATAATACCGTCGCAATATTTATCGTATACAATATACACGCGATCCGTTCGTTAATAGCCACAGAAATATTTTTATTCTCTAGAGCAGCCGTATTTAGTAACGTGATTTGGCTGGAGAGCCGTGACGTCGAAGAGGAAACGTCGTCGGCGTTATAACTGAACGAGGGCTTAACAATTGGTTGGAAAACTTCGCGGGCTAATAAAACTTCTTTGGTAATTAGAAGCTACGTACACTAACCGTTTGTAATTGCGGCCCTTACTGTTTCCGCGATATTGAAAATAAAACCCGTAATCGCCGTAAAACGTACATCGCGTGAACACAATCAGAATAATTCGAAAACGGTTTGACGAATAATTACCGATTTGAAATGTTAACGCGTAATGGCGTACTTGGCCGACTGGTCTGGGAAAAAAGGAGACGTGAATCCACGGACGTCGTTATTTTCGCTAGCGGAAAACTTAAAAACCGAAACTCGCCCGGTATTTAGCGGTGGAGAGTGAAGCGCGTTTTTAAATCCGCGGTAGGTACGGATTAATTCGTCGATTGTTATTTTAACGCGATATCGTTACACGACACTGTCTGTATACACAACAGTGACGTACGTTATCCGATAATGTTTATACGGTTTACGGGAACGGTATTCTCGCTCTTGTGTGTGTGTGTACAATTACATACGTAATAAATAGTACACTCCTCGCCGCCAACTCGGTATCCGTACAAATGAATAACGACGATCGTAATCCAAATCCACCGTTTACACCCAGTCCATCATCTATACACAACTACTTCACCGCCCATCTACTGCCGACTATACGGCGGTCGGCCAATAATATTACGCGCACGTGCGCGTATCATTCTCGCGGCCGTTCTACGCGAGTAAATTTATCGATCGTTCGCGGAATTATTCTAAAACGAAAATAATCGAACGGAATCTATCTGTTGTACAGCAATGGACAATTCGCGCGCGGACGACGAATATTTAACGAAATCGGCGACGAACGCCGTCGTCGTAGCGGAAATTATTAAAATATTACCCCTCCAGTTTACCGACACACGTCCGTATTAATAAATGTCCGTGTTAAACGTGTGCACGTACGAATACATATATATTTGAATACGCGTTCGTAAACGTAAATAATCTTTGTTACCCTAATGACAGTTTCGGTAGAGGAGCGTTTTAAATCGGCGGGTACGAAACAAAATGACGCTATAAATAACGCGTGGACAATGTGGTACGCGGGGTTTTTTACGCGATCTAATAAACGTACACGACCGGGGTCTACCGAACAACAAACATTTTCAAATGTTAGTTTTATTCATAAAACTAACGGCTCGTACGCCGATTGTTCGTTTTAGGTCACGACAAAGTCATAGGGGGAAGGGGGGCAAATTTACAGCGCGCCGTTATTGTTCGATAGTAATATCGAATATAAACGAACGAAAACGTAAATTACGAACAATCGTCTTTTGGAACGCCGGAACGATGTGGCGCGATAAACGACTAAATAAAACGCACGATCGAAGGTCGCCTAGTTGTACGGCCTATGTGGTATAGATGGCCATTGTCGTGGAAAATGTGCGAACACGATATTTCGCTAAGGTAAGCGAATTGTCTTCGCAACGTGGATTGTCATCGCGTAATGTTCAAAGCCTTCGTATATTTATATTGTTTTCCTTGCGCGTTTCTCTAGTGGGCAACGAAAAACGATAAGTGTAATTAACGTTTTATACGAACGACACATAATATACAATCGTAGTCGAACGATCGGAATAATTAAAATGGAAAATAAACGCGCGCCGTTTGAGCCGGTAAATCGCTAAGACACCGCGGTTAGTTTAATCGAGCGATTTCTCCGGTTTTTCGATTTCCGAAATCACCGCTAACCAATTTCGTGGTATAACAATTAAGGTGCTCGTCAACGAGAACACGTTTCGGTATTATTCGACGATATATTATTGAATTACCGATTTTCAATGAAGGTGGGCGAGGTGTATGTAATAGCGAAATACTAGAAGACGGCGTAAATCCCACACACGCTCGTGATATATATATATACCCGTCAATAGGCGAGAACGTTATAAACCGTCCAATTGGTTTTTATTTCAAAAATATACAATTTCCGAAGTAAATTGTTTAAAAACCAAACGTTTTCGTATCAACGATAGGAATTTCATTTACGTAATAATATCGCGTCGTTTGTTAAGGAGGTTCTAGACGGTCAATCATTTTGATCAAAAGCTTGAGTCAATCGACTGATTCAAGCATGATTGACCATTTAGAAACCCGTTTGACTTTTGAAGCGAGCATTGGCGGTGATTGATAGAAAGTTTGAATGACTTCAAGCGGTTGAAGAGGGCGCATGAACGTCTAGGACAATATCCGTCAAGCATTGCGTCAGTCACTCGGTGGAAATCATAGCGTCCGCTGCCGAAACTGAGATTCCCGAAAACTCCGAGCGGGAATTCGTTAGCTTATTAATTGACTCATATCGCGATTGTCCGGAAGTGTGGAAAGTGAAGAACAAAGATTATTTCAACAGAAATAAAAAAAATGCGGCGCTAGAGAAAATCGTAAGGGCGTTGAAAGTGCTAAAACCTCCATTTCACTATGAAGCGATTGAAAGCAAAAATTAATGTTCTCAAAACAAACTTCAACAGGGAATTCAAGGCCATCGAAGGAAATAAAATGTCAGGGACGTCTACAGATGACATCCCTGCGCCTTCGCTTAACCAGTGTTAAGGCGAGAAAGCCCAAATCTGTATTCGAAACCATTGTTCATCACAAAAATCAGCGACAGCTTAACAACACGGAACAGCTTATTATAGAACAAACAACACGTATGCGCTACTCCAATTCCTGATGAGGGAGTTTTGATCAAAAGATTGAAGAGCTTATTGAGGTTGATTGAAGCGCGCGTCAATCGATTGGCTCAATCGTTTGATCAAGCAGATTGATCGTCTAGGGGCTCCTTTAGGGACAATTTATGTGGGAGGCGGGGTAAAACAACGTGGGGATAGCTCGCGTTGCCCGTCTACCCTTAAGGATGATCGTTTTTGTAAGACTTTATGTAATTTAAATTTTTCCAATAAACGATGGCGACTCACTGGTCCGAAGTACTGCCTTCAGGCTTTCCGGGCCAGTGAGGGTATTGCCGATACCGTTGAAAAAAAAAAGGGACAATTTATGTAACGAACGCGAGACTAGTCCCATTCATATTTATCAGAGCCGTTAAACCAATTGATTTCTCGTATATTAACTACGGTGTATTCGTATAACACTAAACGAACGACGCCTAACCGTATTTGTTCGACAGAAAGTAAATTTACTCGCACGAAATTCCAACGCCACGCTTTTCAGTACTCGCGCGTAATAATGTTACGTACAAAGGTGCTAGTAGTCTGTTTCGGTATTCCGTTGTACGCCATATTGTATTATATATCGTACGCTGCGACCTTGGAAAATATGCGCGGCGAACGTTATCGTATAGGCATTAAAAGTGTAATCGATGGACGGTAAAGAGACGAAAACGTTCGGGAAAAATAATCGTACACCGAACGGATCTAAAAATTACGGTATTTCGGCGAGACCGAAAAGTTAACGCTTTTCTTTTTGGAAATTTTCCGTCGATTCAATTTAATCTCCGACGGTCGCCGTTTAATATCCCGCAATTTCGCTCGAAAATATCGTCCGATTTTATACGTCGCGGCCAACCGTCGATCAAATATATCGCGTATCTATCGTTCTATTCGTATACTCGGTGTAACAAAACAATTTCCAAAACGAATACAAATAAATATATATGTTTAAGGCATTCGAGAAATTCTTTGGCCAATTTCAACGAAACTAAATTTAGTGCACACCCGTCCTATTCAATGACCGACGACTCCGAAATAAATATTTTATATTTCTAATAGTTCCTTAAAATATATATATATATGAATAAGTTTAACGTTTAAACAAATTTCGGTTCTCGAATTTATAATATAAACACAGTTTAATAGTCGTTTAGTTGGCGAACGCCGTCGGCACGCTACTCGGGAGTTAGATTTTGTTCCCGTGACCGCCGCGACAAATCAAGTTTTTTAAACTTCGCTACCACCCCGAGGGTGAATACTTTTATATCGGGAATTTATAGTAAATAAATTAGGTACGAACGTAATTTATACGACGCGTAAGTTTTCCTCGATATACGTGGCGCGTTTTAACGCTAGGAATTACGGTTACGTCGAAACGTATAGCGGAAAAATTTTTTTTCAAAACACGCCCGAAGTCCAAGCGTATTTTAAAACGCTTGTTTTCGTTCTTTCGCCGTTCACCGGCCGGGTGTACTACGACAAAACACACGGCAACTTTTCCCATCTCGGTACTCTTTTGGCTATCGATTTTTCGTTCCGTCCGCCGTTTCTAATTCGATAAAAATTAACGCTCGCCCGTTTCGTTCCACTGAAACGAAACCGTATTTATTTCTAACAACGCTAATCGAACGTTTCGATAATACCCGCCATTCCGTCTCGCTGTTATTGCGCTGTATACCACCTACCGGCCCCTGGTGTATACGCGCACGGTGGACTCGCAGACCGTGACCGTATCACAATTGCCTGTACAGCGCGCCGTGCGAACGTCCGTTGACTCGCCAATAATTTCCGACGCTTACGTCCGTGTTTACGTTTCGTCGTCAATCTAAAACCGCTGTAACTGTACCGAAAATAAACGATTCGCGTAGTTTCCTCTCCGTCGCGAATATTACCGAACGAATCGACCAAATTTGCCGTGTCCCGAAAATGCTTACCCGGTGCCCTCGCGCTCCTAAATTATGACTCCCGGCCCTCGAACGTGATCAACGTCATACGCGCTCGACCACCACCGCGGTATTAATACACTCGGCATATACGCATATAACGGTATCCGGCGGCGGCATTCGTCCGATTTGATAACGACCCCTTTTTTCGTTTTATTTCGAACGGTCCCGAATTGTTGGCGTTGTACGTTTTCGTACGAATTGTCACCCATTGTTCGTCATATATTCGCGCCCGTGTTATTTAAAACAATGTACCGTTTGCCCGTCCGTCGGCGGATTTCATAAAAATCGTCCGTAATATAAAACGTTCGAATCAGCGAGAAGACCCGGTGTTCCCGTGTCGTTCGTCCGTAAAAGGCGAATATACGTTTCTCTTTAGTTCGACGTGCCGGAATGTTCGTTCGTTTGGACGCCGTGAAATTAGCGAATATGACGCGTGAACGCGATCTCGTTTAACGCGAGCCACATTCTTCCGACGTCCGTAGTAACGACAAATCAACCGTCTCGTTTTGAACAAGAACTTCGTACTCTAGTAACGATTGCCGATGGGTCGCTCGTTCTCGAGCGGACCATTTTAACGGGACTTTTATTATTATTCCTGGATTCCGAAGAAGGCGTGCGTTCGATAAATAGAAAAACAATTTTTAGTAGAACGCGTTTTTTTTTTCGTTTTTCAGTATTTTTTCCGATCAACTTTCCTATATTCGTGAACTTTATGACCATCGAGTTCGTAAAAACGTTTTCGAACCGTTTTAAACGGCGAACTATATTTGTCCCGCAAATACACGAACGTTTTTCGATAATCGTTTACAACTAATAAAATTAGTACGTTTTTGTAACGCGCCTATATGCGACACTTACACATTCGGCCGAAGTTATAAAAGGTCCGATAGTGGAGTCCTCGAATGACACGCCGAGCAAAACGGTCACAAACGCTACGGATGTGGTCAAAAAAAAAAAAACCGAACAACGGTGGCGCCGTACAGAAGGAAACCGAATGTATTTTCGAATTACGTTATTGTTTTTAAAACGACGTATAAACACGTCAATACTCGAAATTTAAACGCGAATCATAATTTTATTAAGAAAATGGAAACGTTTGAAACTATAAAACAACGTTAACGTTACGAATAGGCAAAACTTGAGACCGTTAGGTTGAACCGTACGGATTTCTATTTAAAAACGGACTTTCATTTTTACGATGTGTGTGTGTGTTTACGATTTATCAAAACTCTCCCTTCGTATTATTATGTAAATTTGTTATTATTCTAAAACAACGGTTGTTCATTACATAAATGTGTTCAACAACGACGGTTTTATAGACGCGTTGTTACACGCCACGCTACATTACTTGTACTCCGACGCTGCGACGTAAAAATAATTACTATATAATTATCGCGACGCTACGTAGCTAAACCATAGATGGATACGATACAATGAATGAAATACGAACGGTTACGGAATTGCGACTATTATATTTAAACGTTAAAAGACGACGTTATTGTGTTAGCCGAATAAAATCAACGTTATTCCCGTAGACTCGTTTATTATATATTACATGAATACGGTAAACGCGTTAAATACACACGCGGAGAAATAAGTACGAACGCGTAAAACGTAAATAACGAATGAAAAAAGCGCGTTGGGCGTCCATCAAGAATCAAACATATAATTCGTTGTTTCGAGTACGTGGTTTTGACTAAAATACTTATTAAATTGAATATTACGCGTAATATATATATATATATCGATTATCGAATGACGAACGATTTTTTTACACAATATTACGAAATTAATTTAGCTACGAAGATGTCGTAACGGTTAAGAAACAAAAGTACCGTAGATCGAGTTATATAAAAATAATAGTCGATTCGCGGAGATGTTGAGATTATTTTAATAAACTTTTGGTTACCTTAATACGTACGCTAATTATTTCAATAGCGAAAACGGTATAAATAGCGCAAAAACGATTTTCTTTTTTACGGTTTGTTTCGTTTTTCGTCGATTTTCGTGCACCGTTATTTGCGAAGGTACGTGTTGATTTTAAATAAATATTCGTCGATTCTATTCCCGCCGGGAGTAAAGTTACTTTATCAATACGCCGTATACCGTTTGCGCGGGAACGATTTAAAAAATTCTTTATATAACTTATTAGGTTTATGTGTTCAATTTAAATTTAACCCTTCCCCGAAACAAATATATTATGTACACTTAAATATTATCGGGATTTCACCGTAAGCAAATAAGTCTTAATGGCCATTGGTCTAAGGAAAACGTCTGGTAACGGTACGTCCAATTCTGGTCTTCGAGATTGCGGTTTGTCGCAATAATCCCAACGGTAACGATCTAAATCTTCTCTAGCTAAATTTGCGCTCAACGTCAACTCTTTGTATTCCAACACGTCCAAATGCGAAAATAAACCCTATAAAACGGTTTTAAAAAAAAAAAAACAATTATACGATCGTTTTTTAAGTTTTCTGACATATAGGTACAATATTAAAATGCTCAAATAAACTAACAATACACACACACACACACACACATATGTTAATATACATAGTCGATTCGGCTTAGTCGACTCTCGTTTCGTTTTGAAAACAAAACCGCGAACGCGCGTTTATCGGCGGCCCGTGTTTATCCGAAAATGTCAAAAACGCCAAAATCCAAAGGGAATTCGCTTTTATTTCGCTTAACGAATATACGGGCGGTAAATACAACCCCATATACGTGTGTGTGTGTGTGTGTGTGTGTGTGTGTGTGTGTGTGTGTGTGTGTGTGTGTGTGTGTGTGTACGGCGACATCGTCGTTGATTGCCAAACCCGAACTTATACACGTAATAATAAAATTCCGACGTCGTTTTACATCGGGCAATTATTACGATCCGAACGGTTAACGGACACACATACCGCGCAAAAGTCTTTAAGCACGACGGCTCTTCTTACTCGGACGCCGATAACGTAGTTTTTATTGTTTCGCCGTTGTAAACAATGACTCATCATTTCCGGGCCGCTCGGTTCACGAAAAATGATAACGCGTTACGTAAACCGTTCGTGCAATACGTATAAATCGTAAAAACTGACAATTCAACGAAGATAGCTTGCACGGTTATACGTTTACGGTATACCGCGTGGTAAACGTTAATCTTATACATTTTATTAGCCCAAGTACACATTGTGTATTGTATATATAATATTGTTCATATATATTATATTGTACATATAATTACGAATCCCGGCGATTTTCATGTTCGTACTACTCGAAATTACTTTAAACGTAAATTTAAACTCGTACGCCCACACGCTCGATATGTTCAGATTTAATCGTTTGTTCGTCGCGTCCTCCTCGGTGGCAACCGAGCATTCGTGAAAAATCGCCCGGGTTATTACTAACGAGACCGAAATTATAACGAATACCGAACCGATTCGGATTATTAAAAACCGAGAGATGTTTATCGCTCGAACGCGGAGTTTATATCGACGTCAATTAACTTTTCGCAATTTTATCTTTTTCAATTTAGCCGTTTTTTATGTTACTTTGATTGCCCGGCGTTTATAAAGAAATGTTTAAATAAAATTTTCTCGAAACTCGGCTAATGTTATTAATTGCGCTTTTAACGAAAAAAAATTATACATAAATATATGAAAATTAATTTTAACGTCGTTAACGGCGATTCGATTAAACCGATATGATCGGAGTTTTAAATTTAATCCGATTACTATTGAATTTCGTAATGAACTTTCTCAAATTTATACGTAGAAATAGTAATTGACTATCGATTTATTTTTGACCGCGAAATGTACCGAATAACATAGATGATGAAAACTAAAAATATCAAACGTGGACAAAAACGACCGATATGTGGCGACACGTCAAGCGACCTAGGCGGTAATAAATATTAGCACGCCGCGATCGAAGTACGTATCGAAACGAAATTGTTTCGACTAATAAGTTTTTCGCCGTTAATCAGTTACGAAAAATTGAATTCGTTCGTTTTCGCCGTGAAAACAAACGATAGAAAATAAACGTCCGTAAAGTGTAAACACTTTCGAATCCAAAAAACATAATTACTAATCAACGAGCAATATGATTACTTACTTGTAGCCGAATTGTTTCGGGCAACGATAAAAACCTATCCTCATCCTTTTCAAATATATGTTCCACTCTTAATAAAACTTGATCTTTCCTCCAGTGTTCCAACGTCAAAATGTGTATGTTCGATGGTAGCGAAATGTTCAACAAGTTATACTAAAAACGGCGGAACGTAATCAAAACCTCGTGAATGGTCCACACGTGCGTTTCACCGATATTTACCGTCGAACTAAATTTCGAAACCCATTCGCTACTGCCCATTTGAACCGAAGCCAACGTAATAACAGGTTGCATAGCGATGCGGAGCGCGGACAGTCTGTGCGCGTAAGCAGCTTTATCCAACTCGTTGAAATGTAATATATGTTTTCCGCAAGTCACCATACCTTCTCCGTATTGATTCTCGTCCAATTGTTCGCTAACCCCTTGACTGTCATCGTACAAAAGTCGCCGATGGAGCTGAAATTACGCGAGACGAATAATAACGGTCGGGTTTTCTCGTTTTTAACATTTTCCGGCGAATCGATATGTATTACGATTCGAAATTGATAATTCGTCGAAACAACGCGACGCATAGCAAGGAGGGGCTGTACGAATAATTAACGTTCGATTACGACCTTTATTATTACGCGTTAGAACGAAAATGAATCGTTTCATCAAATTTCGTTTAAAAAGGAAAAATCGGTATTTTTCTACACGTACCAACGTACCGACCGTAATAATAATAATAATAATAATTATCGTCATTTTACCATAAGTTCCAGTGTACCGTCTTCGATACTAGCGCCACCCTGAGGTCGATCAGTTACAACCGTGACCTGATGAACGGAATCCCTAATCGCTATGCTCGATGTAACTGGATAGTAATTGGACGCAACGGGTTCGGTAAGCGTTAAATTCCAAGACGAACGGTTGTTCCGTTTCCTTTTCATCCATCTTCTTCCGTTCGAATCCGTGTAGAACGTCCCGTTAGACGCTATTTTAGTCGTATATTTAGTGATTACTTCTTTTCCGGCCCATTCCCTAACAACACAATCGTCACCATAATCGAAATATCTCGAAACGCGTTCGTTGTTTTTCGTTGTTTACCGAATTTCTTATTTTAATTCGAATTCTCGGCGAACAAAACTATCGCGCGTTATTACTATTTACTCACATGATTGGTATAGGTCCGACGAACCACTCGTACTCGACTGATTCTTGTTGATCGTAAATCCTAACTACTTGACTTAGCCAAGAGCTAAACGATTGGTGAACTTCGTGCACGGTTTTTCCTTTAGAACAAACAAAAAAGTGAATATATCGACAAAATCTAATAAACTAAGAATTATTACAGAAATTATACACTACCTCGGTAAGTTGTCAGATTGATTTTCTCCGATACAACCGTTGGCTGATTTTTAGTAGGCCGAAAAATGTAAGCTCCGCTGGCGCGATTGTTCGCGTTGAAATTATAGCCTTTCATGGCTTCATAGTAAAAAAAATTCTGCTGCAAAGAATGCCTCGTACCGTTTTTCTCTATCCACTGCATAAGGCCGCTGGTACCGTCAAACCCTATTTTCAATTTCTGCGAATTTTCCGAAACATAAAATATATATAAAAAAAAGTTCGATAAAATATCGATTTTTTTATTTTAATTTTAAAATTCGAGTTTATTCGTTCATCGAACCCCGTTGTCTATGATCAAATCCTCGGTACGATTATACGGCGTCGGCCTCGGCGGCGGTTCTAGTTCGTTCACTCTCTCTACGTGGTAGTTCACCAATCCTAACGGGGACACTTCGCTGGCAATAAATACTAGCTCGTGTGTGGCTTTCGAATTCCGTCCTCTGAGCCGAAAAATCTGTCCGGGCAAAAACACCAGTTCGTACTGCACGTTGGACCCTAAAAATCCCGCGATACGGTTTATTTCGCGAACGAAATCGGGCGTTTTCGTCGTTACCGTTTGGCCCAGTGACTTTGTAATCCGCGTACTTCACAGGAATTCGGACCGGCGTAGTGACGGAGTGCGATAATGGGTTGTACAGGGTGATCACGAATTTCGAATTATTCTCTGAAATATCGCACTCGCTGATATTTAGCAATTTGCTATAGTGCTGTTCGGGGAAGTCGTTGCCAAACCATTTCCTGTCAAACCGCGGGTGCGATTATTTTTCCTTGGTAAAAAGGACGCGTTTCGCTCACGTGTTACCGGAAGCGCGTAAAAAGTTTTAACCTATACAAAGGTGAGGGGGTGGGTTCTCCTCGGCGCGAGAAATTCGATTAAGAATTTCGGAACTACAAAAACTCGATGTACATCGTAATATCGATTAATACGTCTAACGTTCAACGACGGGAATAGTTTTAAGTGTCCATATTAATTACGTACGTTTTTGCGTACTTTTCGGTTAAATCGCGTCAAGTATGCGCCACGACGGCTTTGTACACAGTGTTTAAAACATTTCCGCGTATTCTTTTATTATTCGTATTATTTTATAACTTTTAACCCTTAAACTAATCGTACGTATCTTATTATATTTAGTTACATTAATCTCGGACGCGGTTTTTTTTTCATATAACTATTAGTAATAGATTAGAATCGTTACGCTACTACGTATACATGGCGTCGTACGCAACGACAAACTGTGTTCACGCTAATCGGTTCGAACGTAAAGTCATCCACAACAAAAATAATGAACGTATTACGAAGCCGACTTCGGAATTCGGTTCGTACTAAAATTTAGCCCGATTTAGGTGATAATTGAATAAAATGACCCAGTAACAATATTCGCCCCCCCCCAAATTATTAATATATAAATCACTCGTTACTCTCATTTCTTAAAATCGTCTACTTTCGTATCGATCGTATACGATATAATTGTTAATGCAACGTAAACCGTTCGTCGATTACCTACAGAATAGTTTAATCGCGGACTCGGCGAATAAAAAGAAACGTTCTCGCTGGGAAACGAAACTAATCGAATATTTCCGAACTACGTCACGCTATTGATCGACGGGCGCGCAGTAAAACCTGATACGTCCTATGATACGGTTAAACACTCCGTTATAAATATTAAACCAAACGTCTTTCGTTATTCGGTAAAACGATTAATACGCAAAGCGATACATATTCGTGGATACGTATCTGTGTCATACCGAGCGCGTATTCAATTGGGTTCTATAAAAATAATTAGCGCACGGCGTACGGTACCTGTAAGCGGCGGTCAACACCTTTTGCGACTCTCCAATTCCTTCGTCTAAATAAAGAGCGTAATCGTCGGACACGTGCTGTTTCTCCGTGCCAGTGATTGAATCGTGATGTTGCGACTGAGCGACGGCTATAGCTAACGTTTGCACATGTTCGTTGAGCTCTTCGCCCAGCAACGAACTAATTTGCTTCACTGCCTAATTAGAATCGTTATTCGTGATTAAACGAATTCGCCGTTTACGACACACGCACGTAAGTTACTTGCCTGTAATAAGTTATTCGCTCTACAGATCATGTACTTTAGATTTGGTCGCGACGTAAAGTATCCCGTCCAATAGGAATGTTCGTCGTGCGCGTATGGTAAAAAATCGTCCGTCTCCTTCAGGGGCCAAGTGACGTTTTCGCACGTTTGCAAAGCGGACAAATAGCATTCTGGCGTCGAGTACAACACGTGTAAATCCGGTTTCAATAAATTCACGTGTCTAGAACGAATCGATAATCGTGAATTTCGCGTTGAACCGAGCGCGTGGTTTTCAAATTATTAACGATCCGTGTATTCGTTTTTAACGGCGAATTACGACTGCGCCGAATAAGTCGAGTTCAACTCGACGTACAAATTCGTTCCCCGGCGGTTTTTACTATTTTCTCGATTCGAGAATAATTATTATACGCGCGAAAAAGAAGACCAACGATTACTGTACTTGATTAATTTGTCCATGTTCCTGAACCACGATGACGCCACTGAATAAGTGAAATCGCCTCCCATGGTCATCATGATGTGGTTCGTTTTAAATGCTGAGGCGTACCGCTGAACGTGATTCGCGAAATTTTCTACCTTTCCGGAAAAATAAACGTAAATTATTGAACGCGTTAGTAATTTTGAATAGGTACCACGCAAGGGCACCGCGTTCGAGACGTTCTCGACTATTACTTTCGTGTTGACGTTATAGCCGTGAAATTTTGGGTTGTCCATAATAGGATCGTCGTTACAAAATGCGTCGAAACAAAATCCCTCAGGTGCAACGTAAAGGTTATACAACACACTTGTAAACAATTCGCTGTCTTTCCCTAAACAACACAGTTTTCGATACATTAAACGAACGTTTTTACGGACATCGTCTAAATAAAAAAACGCGCGAATAACATTAATTAAACTACTACCGTCAATAAATATCAAACGGGAGTCCTACGGCAATTATATTCTTAACAAAATGCCAATTCGAATTTTTTAAAAAATGTTATAATTCATTTTTATTATTTACGTCTAAAAGCGTCTTATAAAAAACTGTTTAAATGCTTACGGTACAAAATATTATTTTATAGTAATAAAATAAAAACTTATTTGATTTATCCGTTACTATTTATATGCGTAAAGTTATTGACATTATCGTTTAAATAATTATGTAACTTGTTTACGTTATCGATATAATACGTGTAAAATAATTTATGAGTTTTTCTTTGTTAACAATTTTCTAGATTTTTAAACATAAATAAAATTGTATTACTTTTAATATATATATATATATATATATCACTATTTTAACATTAACCTAAATAAACTAATATATTTTAAAACGATTAAATTGAAATAATTTATTTTCTTATCAAAAAAAAAATTTAACACATATGCCAGACATTTTATACGTTGATCAAAGTTTTTGAATTTCCAAACAAATTGGGTAAATAAATTAAGCTATTTGTTTAAGTACTATTAAGTTTCAAAGTTATACAAACTTTACATCTTTATGATCATAAGGAACAAGAAAATAAATAAGTTAGACGAAACATAATACACATAAAGAGAAATGTATTAAGTTATAACATTTAACTTTAATAAACAAAAATATCAAATCTCACTATTAAACATGCTTGTTATATTCAACGGAAAACCAGGTTATTTTTAGTTTTACAAGCATAGAACTTTATTAATTCGAACGCGACAAACATATTTCGTTAATTAAGCAGAAAATAAAATGTACGTGTACACTTTACGGTTGTTTGTAAATCGCGTATTTACTCGACGAATATACCCTGTAATAATATAATAATAATAAAACTAAACGACTATCACTGTGTATTGATTTGTACAACTGTTACGATTAATAACTTACGACAATATCAAATCATTTTTTATTCGAAAAATCCAAACTTAAAAAAATGTTTGTAATTCGATTTGTATCGAAGAATAAAGAAAATATATAATATCAATTTATTTACGAAGTATCGAAACGAACACTACCGTATACAAAATACGTACGATAAAATAACATCATACGCACGCGTTTGTGTCCTAACCGTTTATTGAAACGTTATCTTTAAATCGTAAATGTTTACGCAAATTTAAAAAGCAAATTTAAAAAGCAAATTTTTGAATAACGTATATTTTACAGTTACTACCTACGTATTAATTTACGAATTCTTAATCGTTTCGAATTATATTTTTAACATTTTCGCCATAACCAATTATCGACACAATATGGAACCGATTACATACGTTTTACAAAGCCGTAATAATTTTAATATTTATTACGGTAATCCGCATAAAACGATTCTAAAATAACGATATTACTATCAAAATAATTTAGATCATCATTACACTTACCCATATTGACATCCGGCCTCCATACCATTTCCATCGTTTTCTGCGATTTTCTAGAAGCTAAGTCCTCATAGTCGATTCGACCCAAAACCAACCCGTCGAATCCCATTTCAGCAAATTCGGCGGCCACTTCGCTCGAATGTCCAAATGGGTCTATTTGCCACGCGACTCGAGGTCGAGCGCACTGTCCAAACGTATCATTTAAGAACCTAAAATTTAGATACTCTATGAAATTATAAAATACACTGCGTAAATAATTAGAAAAAGTAATAGTTTCACGAATATTCTCCATTGCACGCACGTAGTATTCGGACGACGTTAAAAAAAATAAAAATATATCGAAAACAAAGAAGGCAGGAAGTCTGACGGCTGAAGAATTCGGTTCGAATTGGACACGTCGATTCGCGTTATTATTTTGAAAGCGTCAATAAGCAAATCGGGTTGTATAAACCGAAAAACCGTTTCGTGAGCGATTCGATTTAGTACAGGCTATATTCCGAAATATCGAGTGTTCGTGGAAACGAACTTGTATATCGAGAATTTCGATATATATATACGGTCCGACCTACGGTTTTAAAAATGTCAATACACGAAACCGCAAATTATATTACGAGAAACTCGAAATTATTATCGTTTTCAAAATCTAGAGAATTCGTCGTAATTCGAACGTTAAATTGCGTATAAAAAAAACGAATCGACGTGAATTATTTCAAAATATAAAACGTATTTTACCAATTAATTAAGTAATTCGCTACCGTCGTAACGGTATAGCTACGTAACGAGAGCTAAATCCGAATATCGTTATCCGAGAGTGTGTCAATTAGCGGAGGAAACACCGGCGTACAGCTGTCTCGCGTGCGCCTTCAGTCACAAACGTTCGCGCTTACTTAAGGCCTAAAGTCATTTGGTCGATCATCGTCGAATAATGGGGCACCGCCTCGTCGCTCATCACCCATCCACCGTGCAGCAACTGTAGTCGTCCCTCGTCCACCAACTTCTTCAAGTTGTCCCGGTTCCACTTGTCTTGTTCTTGCCACCAGCGCCATAAGAACGCGGTTTCCACGAACACGAATCTAGGCGTTTAAAGACGAGCGCGTATTTTTGTACGAACAATAATTCGCCGACGAATATTATTAATACCACGCGACGACCACCAATTTTATTTACTTTCGATCGACGTTTTTCAACAGTTCGGACACCACGGAGTCC
Source organism: Geopemphigus sp. TES_GeoC_2020 (assembly GCA_025469175.1). NCBI lineage: Eukaryota > Metazoa > Arthropoda > Insecta > Hemiptera > Aphididae > Geopemphigus > Geopemphigus sp. TES_GeoC_2020. The sequence continues at coordinate 36,976 of JAIPRN010000860.1, read as the reverse complement.
AATATGTATTGTACGCCGAACGGTGCGTGCGCCTTATTACCTTGTCGACGAACAAAACAAAAACGTGCGCCCGTCGGTTAAAACAAAAGAAATATACGTATATATGAACCGCGAATAATAATGTTTTAATCGGTGGATAGCCCGTTTTAATTATTCAAATAACTCGTATTACGGACTAGATTATAACGAGGGCTTATGTATTCGATACGGGATTTAATCGTTTGTTTTTCGGGAATATATCCAGCGAAGGCGGTCGCCCATTATTCGATAATAAACAATAGGATACGTCCAAATAACGCTCTTATCTATATGTAAATTAGTACGCCCGGAATCGTCGAAATTTAACTGAAAAGCGGTTTACCGCTAAAAACCTAAATAGAGGTGTACGATTTCTTCTACGCCGTAATAATTTTACGAATCCGATCACGATAATTTTAACGTTCGATTTTTAAATTCGTCCGTTACGTACGCTTATTAGGCCGTGGCGCGTCTATTGTACATGTTGGCCGTCAATTACACGCGTCCTACTGGATATAAATAATTTTAGAATTCCTATCGTACGCTAATTCTCTAAGTCGACATATCGCGTTTAAACGCCTTTCTATAATGACTATAAAAAAGAAAAATGTAAATAAGTGATAAACGAATAATTTTCCGCTGTAATTTGGGCGCGAAACGGATAAGAATTTGTATTTATTAGTCGGTTGTTCGTTACCCGATAACGTAGTACGTAAACACGATCGATTGATTATAATCACCCGAAATAACTTATAAATAATATATCTCGATAGAAATAGTTCGAATAATTCGAATGCCAGTACATACGGTATTGTACATTTTAAAATCGTTTATATTAGATTTTAGACTCGCGACGGATTCGTGTTGCCAGTACAAAACATTCCGATTACATTTTAATTACCACGATTTAAAAATAAAAACGTAATTATTATTTAACCATTTATAACGCGTACGTAAATTTTGTGGCCTTGTCGTACGACATATGGCACTTGATCCAATTAATTACACCGCCCTATTACCGAAATTACGCGAATCAATAAATATTATTTTATACCGAAGAATACATTTTTCATGTTCATGGACTAATATAAAGTGAAACGAATTTTTTACGAAACATGTTTACATACGAATTCGGAATATTGAAAAATATTTTTTTTTATTTCGAATGTTTAAAAAGAAACATAATATTATACTACCGCTATCGAAAACTACAAAAACAAATATATACAATACGTGTACAGTGTCCTACAATATATATGATACTTATATTATAAATTAATGTCACGCCGAATTTTTTTTGGTTTTAATTTGAATCAATAAAATGAATTCGTCGTCGAATAAAGTGCGTAATAATTGAATAGTTTTAAAATCTATATAATTTAATTATACGAAAATAATGGAATTGGCGTTTAACAAAACGTCGTTTCGACGTTGAAAACTGAGTAAAAAACTGAATTTGTACTATCTGTTAAAAAACAAAACGCGCGATAAATGGATATACTTTTTATATAAATATTTTCAAACGGTATATTTGTTTCTTTTATGTTTTCGTGGATGTTCAAAATTATGTTAACCGTAAATTACGCGTATAACAACTTTAGTATAAACTTTATACAAATAACGAATATTATGATAACTTCATTCCATAGCGTAACGAATAAAAACAAATTGCGTTTTATAAACGTAAACTACAGTAATTCAAAGGTTAATTCAAAAATACGTTCTAAATATTATTAAGAGTAATTCGTTCCTGAAATAGTTAAAACATAATACTAGAAATCCGGTCGTTAATTAATGAAATTAATAATCTTAACTGCTTTGCTCCGAGCGAAAAAAATGATTATTCCATTTTGTTTCTGCATTGTTAAAATTTAACCGCTTTAAAATCGGAAAAAACGTACTAAATCATCGTTAATTTCGAGGTTAACTGACAATCTAAATAAGGTTTAATGATAACGCGATTATTAATTTTTAATTATTTCATTAGTATAATGAATAAAAAGATTAATACGATTATAAAAAAAAAAACAAATCTTTGTATAACAAATTATTCATTGTTTTCCCTAAAACACTAAAATGATTTATTCAGAACGGAAAAAAGCGTTTTAATGTACGCGATCGTTAATTTAAATATGTATTTTACGGTATTTCCCTAAGGTATACGCGAAACTGTACTTCAACGATCGACAATATCGAAAAGGAGAATGGGGTGGGGTTTAATTTTGATCCGTAATCATTTTTAATTATTGTACATTTATCGGAAACGAGAAACGTATTTAAACCGATAGTTAATACCCACTGCCATAGTAATATTGGTCCACAGTTTTCAGCCATCCGACATCGTCGTGTGTGTGCGCTATTAGGTGGACGTTCAACTTGTCCGGTCGGATTTCGTTACACGCCTAAAAAATGACAGTCGGGTGATTATTAACTTGCCGGGAAAAATCGGGTTTCGTAAAATCGCGGCTGTATTCTAACGCCTATTGTCGTTATGGTTAAGTTTATTTTGCGTCGTTTAACAACATTGACTATACGGCTACAGAATTCGACGATCCCCGAAACAACTACGAAGTTTTCGTTAACGCGTCGCCCGAACGCGAAACGTACGATTTAAAACGCTATCGCTGTTTAAAACGCGTACGTAGAATTGGCGGGCAATTATTTAATACGACGCTATACGTGCACAGGTATACGACGTATTTGTATCGTACGGACGAAAGTTCGTTTTAATTCGTCACACTATAAATGGTATTTAATTCGGTAACGAAATTCTATTCCTATATATATCCGCTTATCGCGGTAAACAAAAAACGAAAAATAATAACGGCGAGTATTTATCGATAATCAAACGGTTATTGCTGTTTGAGAATATCCGAATCTGTATTAACAATCTATTAGAAACTAGTTTTCGACGTCGATTAATTCTACGATTGTCGTAATTTAAATTCGTTCGTCTTTTCGACTTATTCGTAATTAAATTCGTATAATCGCCCGTTACGATCCACCACGGGCGTTTACATTAACGGTAACGACGATAATCGATCGTATTACGACGGAACGGAACGATAGTTTTTCGTTTTTTCCCCCGTTTAAACTCCGTAGCGTTTTTCACAATCACGGGGGAAATGCGTCATACCCGATTTTTCGAAAAAAAAAAAACGATCTAAGGTCGACGCCAACTCGATAACCTTTAAGACTATACCCGTGACGAGTGATATAGGCATCATAATCTATAGTCCGTCTACTCTTCCACGCGTAATTGTACAAAAACGTACGTTCTAACGACGCCGGGGGAATTACGTGCACGGGAGGTACACACAATTTTTATAGGCCGGCGGTAGTCGTAAATCAGTCAACTATAAATACACGGAGGCAACCTTACCAAAGGTTCACCACCGGTCATCGGTCCACCGAGTGTGTATAAAAATAATTAACGCGTTACCACTACGCGGGTTGCGCGTACCCGACTGTGGACCGAACGATTCTTGCGTGTGTGACCGGTGTACCACATAAAACCGTTACCGATAATATATAAGCTCGGTGTTGTCGTCGTTCGGACACCGGTTTCTTTATCGCGCCGAAACGCGTCGATTGTTTTATAAAATACGGTACGCCGTCACTTTACGCTAACGGGGGACGATAAAAATGATTATTATTCGAGCGTCTCGGGCACGCCGATTTTCGGCGGTTACGATTAAAAGAAAAAATTACTCCCGACCTACACATATACATATCCGATACCGACTAACAAATATATTCTACAAAAACGTCGCGAACGCGCGGTTCGTGGGCCGCATATGTACCGCACGCGTCGTTGTTACAATTTTTTTTTTACAACTTTTTTTTATACACCTACACACGCTCGCGTTTTTTTACGCTCGTCACCGTTACATTTTTACCAATTGCTTTTTATTACTCCGTCCAAGTACCACAGAGTGTACACGGGCGTATACGGCGTAACGATAAATTGGCTCATAAAAGAGTCACGTCCTTTTCAACGATCGCACGCACACGCGCGCGCGCGAGTTGCACACTGCACAGTACACACGTACGAATCATTTATTTCGTAATAATAACAAACACGGACTTACGCGCGCGCGCGTAATAAAGTACGCGTTTACGTATTTTATATTTACGTACGCCGGTGTGCGCCGTTGAAAGAAACCGTTTAACGCGTTAAGCTAACGTTAAACAAAACAGCTCTTCCCTCCTCCTGATCAACTCCAAAAGCCCTCTCTTTCCAAATATAAAACTTTGTATATACGAAACGCACTTACGACCAATCATTACTTACGCTTGTGTCCTACATAGGCGTCCTATATCTCCAAGAACTGGACAACAATCTAAGACAAATAACCAACCTTCCGTTAACGAACCTCACTATCGACAAAACTACCGACGCTCCTTTCAATATCTGAAATTAACGAAAACACGTCGTCCAAGCTCAATCTCTTCCTCTCGATTTCCCCACGTCCAAAACATCTCAGAAAAAACGGAAAACCGTATACGGATAGAAGAAAAACCGCCCGATCAATTTCTAACCCTTCCTCAAACCGACATACTTGCCCAAATTTAAATTCGAACCAATACTAACGCCAACGCCACTAACTTCCAACAACACGCCCCCCCTCTGAAAAAAGCAAAAGCTCGAACATTCAAAAGTACTACGACCGTTTCCCAAGCGCGTGTCTAGCGTGGCCAAAAGAAAAAAAAAAATACGCAACATCTGTAATGTACCGGCTATTTTACTTAACCGATGGCGATTATGGTTTTTGTTTTTGAAGGGGGGGAAGAACCGACTTGTCCGACGCAAAAACAAGGCAAACAGAAAAAAAAACGACGCCCACTGCCCGTAACGGTTTTTATCGATTGTTATTTCCTTTTACCTTCGGAGGGCATTTGTCGTTGAGCTCCAGAGCTGCGGCGGCAGCAACGGTCCGCGCGAACAACGTGCACAGCGCCACAGACACGGCGAACCGACACCAAACGACGACAGCACGTGACAACGACCAGTTAGTGGACGACGGGCGTACAGCCATACTTACGGACAACACGACCATTACTAACTGTGCACAGACACGCACACGTAAGTGCCGTCTAGCCGCCGCCGCCGTTGTAAAACATCCCATAGAGCCTACACACACACTCGCCGCCCCCACCACTAAACCGTTTACGTATTTACACCGTTCGATCGTTATTATTATATATTATTCGATATTGTCCGACGGTGATAAGCGTATGTGTTTGGAATGGCTACTTTCCATTCGCGTTCCGTCGGCTACACACACAGCGGGAGGGTGGCGACTATAAGCGTAGATATATATATATATTTATATAGACGAGGAAAGTTGGACCCGGTCAATTACAACGGAACGACATCGAGAAGACCGTACGTTTATTTTCGAAACGGTTAGTTTAAACGAAATATGTTCCTATTAGCGCGACAATAGAGCGCGTTACTATAATTAGGTCGCGTTGTTGTATAACGTCATACGCGATACGATTGAAATTCGATAGAATTAATCGTTCGGACGTTCGAACTTTCCCTGTACAATTTTCGTCTCGGACACCGTCGCAAACGTAATACGTCCGTCGACGTTTAAACGGAAAACGCAACGGACGAGATAAACAAAATATCGGCGTACAAACGTTTCGCTCGTTTAAATACTACGTCACGCGACCAGTTTCGTCCACGTTTTCGGAGTCGACGTTTACAACAGCTCGAGGTGCTGCTGGATCATCTTCCCGGCGTCTCGTTCGTCGGTACTACTCACCTATAAACAGCCAAAAAAAAAAAATTATCGTCTATTTCTAGACGCGCGAAAACCTTTTCGTTACTGTTTTCGTTCTCGCGTTTTTGTTTTCCGTCCAATTTACGTATTTAGATAAAACCGTCAAAAGCAATTCGCAGTCGTCGCGCAATCATATTTTAAAGGATCTGTTTCCATAAAACTATCGTCGGTAAGAATAAAAACCGTTCGTCGACGTTACGATCGACGTAATATTAATGACGAGAATTGAAAACGACAGATTCCGTTCGTAAATATTAATTTCGAAAATGAAAAGAAACGGTACACGAAGATGATTAAAAAACAAAAAAAAACCCACAAAACTCGCGGGTTCTTTTAAATAAGTGTAATCGTTATTCCGACGAAAACGGAATTATTTTTTTCTGTCTCCGCGATATTAAACCTTCGAACAAACGTCGACGTTACAAAATGGAATTGGCTGTATGTTCGTAATACGTATGTCACATACGGACGCGGTTTATTAAAAACTATAAAATTATATTGACTATTAAAAAAAATTTAAGCGATAAATATTTAATTTACGGTAAATTGATCTTCAATCGCGACGAAGTATAAAAATACAATTTTCGAAACTCACGATCGACATATTACGCCGTTAAGTATAAACGAAAATGTTCGGCTACTCGACACGCTTCCCCCTAGTACGTAAAATACTCGTTGTTTCTCCAACCGGAAAATATCGTATCAATTTTTTTCGTCTCGGTCCATATAATAATCGCTTAAATAACGTAAAAGAAAAATAAATAATATAAACCGCCGTTCGACGATCAATTAGAAACGTTAGAAACATAGTTTCTAGAAAACGTGCATTATATTCGTATATCGATTAAGGCTCCGTCGAACGAACATAAGCAATTTAAACTTACATTTTTCTGAAATTCAGCCGATCTATTTTATACGAAAAAATAACCACGGAAATATAAATGTAATTCGTTAGTTACGTCGTAACATTAATACGTTTTATTTTCAACGTAACGTTATTTACTGAACACAATGGTTCTTCGAAAAAATGTCGAACATATTAGTCAAAGTTAGCGCCTCTTAATGTCTGAGTGGTAAATTTTAATTTAAATGTGAAGTACGCGACGTCGGATCCGGCTTGATTTAGATAATTAAAAACTAAGTAAAACGCGATGTACGATTATTTCAACTTTGTAAAGATAACGAAAGTTTTTGATTTACTTTAAATTTTAACGAAAAATCGCGTTCTCTTTTTTCGATCATTTATGAGATAAATTTTATATAGAAAAAAATTATTTTAACCCTTTTTTTATCGGGTTCACTTTTTGTACTTTTACGACTAATCCTCAAATGTCCGACTTCAATTTTATCTTTCAATTTTGCCGAAAATGTTATTTTTTATTTACGATTTTACGTATAAACGTCCGTAATAAATATCGCGTCGAAGTCGCAACTTGACCATAGGTATTATTAAAACACTCGTCGTGTCCGTGCACGTTATTATTTACGTAAAAATTAAAACCGATATAACGACACCACTCTCGATCGTAGCGAAATTATTTAAATGATTTATTTACGGAACGTTGTATATTTACGAGCACGAACGTTAATCATCACGTTTTTGCGATAACAGGGACGCTTGATAATATTTACCTCCCCCCAGGATAAGTTAATAATACAATTCGGGTAATAATAACGGAAATATCGTTCGATAACTTAACGATTTCGAATATATCTATTAAGATTTTAATTAAGTCGCGAGAGAAAACTTTTATAATTACGTTTACAAGCGAATACATTCGGGACAATTATATTTTTTCGTTCAATTTACTTCTTCCAAATGGCGTTTCTGTGTCAAGTTGCCGAACAATACCCCGAGATCGACGTCGGGTAAATAAACCGGCGGGCTTGTCGTTTCGTCTTCAAACGCCGTCTCCATCCTGAAACATATTCGAACGGTCGTTCGTAATAATGCGGACTTAAAATCGAAAATGATCTATATTTTTACGTTTTCGAATACAATTCGGCGGGTTTCACGGAATTCAATAAATCCACGTCTAATTGTTGTTCGTCCGCTATATCAACCGGTGTCGTCGGGATTTCTGAAATAATAATCGATATCTAGAAATAAACGGATAAAATTCTAGGCGTTCGATACTCGGTATTCCGTTAGCTCGAAGTATTAAGGACGACGAATAATAATTGCTAAACGGTATTCGATAAGTAATATCGAACATTATTCTAACGCCGTTTTATAGAAATACAAAATTATGATTATTATTGTACGACCGTATTTAACTTGATAACGCCTATTTTATAGATCGATTTTATCGTCGATTTATAAATTCCTAATATAACGCGACGGTAATCACGAATTACCGCGAAAATATATTTTTAAACACGGTAAAAATAATTATCCGACTAACGCGTATTTCAATCGATCGATTTCGTCAATAGTTTATAGTTTATTTTTTTACGTTTTTTATTATCGCAATTTATTTGGATACGTTTTTGTAAATATGCCTATTAACGTTCAAATTACCATTAGCCGTTTTTGCGCTGGCGTTGGTGTTGGATTTTTTCCGCGAGCCAACGAAATTATCGAATTTTCCTCTAAAACACAAATAACAAAGGTTAAATCAATTCCAATATTGGGCTTAACAATTTCCGCACGCGATTATTTTCGAGTATTTTTAATTTTCTAAATTAAATAAATAATAACGACTTTAATAACGAATCAAATTTCCATCGGTTCACCTTCTGAAACACGATTACACTTAACCTATTTCAAAACTCCTTTCATATTACCTATTCGTTTATAATGTAAAGTAAATAAACGTCAAAAAAAATGTCTCGACGTAATCACAACCGATATTATTTTAAAATACTCGCTTCGTTTTTTCGTTTTCACAACTCTGTATATATTCGTAATAAATTTAATTTTAATAGGTTACTGTAGTTTAGGTACGAAACGAGTAATTAAAATATTTAATTTTCTTTTTCGATACTATTTATAATATCCGTAATACTTTAAATTATTACACTTTAATTATATCAAAGGTAATTAAAATAAAAAAAAATACAAATTCGATATCACGCGAAAATAGGATCGCGTTATTTTTTACGTTTATTTTTTTATCGATTTTTTTTAAGTTATTTTTGAATTTTCGACAAATTAAACGATAAGTACGTCGTAATTATATTACCCGAAAGAAATTTCTATTACTTTTATTATTATTATTATTATTAAATTTAATCGAAAAAATGAATATAAACGTTTTTTATCGTGAAGAACTTTTTAAAACTAAAAAAATTAATAAATAATATTTTTATCGTTAAATATATTATTAATATAAAAAAAAATAACGTTTATAATTTCGCGTCGTTTTAATGCTTATTTAAAGAAGTATTATTAATTTTTGGCTCCCTACACAATTTTTTCCCAAGAAGTTTTCTCCGTCGATTTTAAAAGTTCAATTAACTACCGTCTACTTTAACGCGACCCTAATTTAAATTAATTCGTACTTACCGTTACAAAACCACGTGTTCGCAATATTAACATTTTTTCCGTTAAATTACGCGAAACGCGTACAATATTATGTTCCAACAAAATATCGATTATTATATATTTCGTATACTGTAAATGTTCGTTATCGACTTAGCTTTTACCATTTAAACTACAATAATTGACTAGTGTGTTTAACGAATTTATAGTGAATATCGTTTTACGATATTTAAACAAATAGTTTTAATAATATAAAACTTATATTACGACGTTTCGCGGCGACCGTTTTATTTCGATGCACTTACTTCATCGTTTCATCAACCCATCGCCCGATTTTGAATTTTGCCCGTTCTGTCTGTAAACATGGTATTTTAACATATAAACATGAACGTGTCAGATTGAAATGTAATTTAAGATCTACCTTTTATTAAAACAAAATTAATTTCACGTTACACCGAATACTTTTCGTTTCTAAATAACTATATGTTTAAGTAGGAGGTTTTATGATTATGATGAAACGAAATTAAAATTATTTAAACGATTTCGTTTTGACAATCTTACGATATTGAATAAATCGTATTACTAATAACTCCTAACGATCGCGGTATTTTATTACACTCAGCCAGGTGGCAGGTTACACGGGGAAAGTCAAATATTTCGTAGCCACTCCGTCCAAAAAAAAAAATTGTTACGATTACGCGAATAAGATTCGATTGAATTTATATCGAAAGAAAAATATAATCTAGGGTATTATAACGGAATACACAAATACGTTTTTTCTTATTGAAATTTAAAATTCGAACTCAAAAATATAAGCATAAGAAACTTAATACACGAACGCTTCCCCTGCTCCCTCTTAAATTAAACGTCCGTACCGGCGCCTATTTTCAGCTCCGTAATAGTTCGACGGCGAAATATAATTGGTTTAGTTGAAAAACGGTTGTTTATTTTCGATTAAATATTAACTCTTGTACCGGAATACAACCCTTTACCGTACGATAAATACGAAACCGTTGCATAAATCAACCATAGTCGTAACGCCCGTGTAATTTTCGATTTCACGTTTATAACAGTATACATATATAAATGTATAGACGATAAATCATTTCTAAAAGAAATACGGTTTATTTTTTATCGCGTTTAAAAATGAAATAACGTGCGCGTACCTTGTGCCCTCCCCCCGTAGTCGCGACAAACTCGGTACGCGCTTATCGACTTCATTTTCCCTATCCGATGTACGCTCATCGACGGTATCGAATCGCGATTTTCGATTCGTACGAATGATCGTCTCGGAACGAAATTCGCGCGTACGAATTAACAGCGGCGACGTCACCGTTCGAAACGTGTTATACTAATACCGAATAACGACGGACCCGACGTTTTATTACTTGGTGAATGCGTACGAATTTGTTTCGTTGATTGACGTACAGCGTATTACCAAATCGGTTCGCTGTAACAGTTAACGCGCTGAAAAGAACCGGGGCGGGTGTTTATTCGAAGCCGAGAGATTAAAAATATTTTTTTACGTACAGAGTTCCGTTAAATCGTTTTGTTCGTCCCAAATTTGGGGAGGGTAACGTGGTGATGATAAAGTGTCGTACGGGCGCGTTTGTCGCACCGTACGCGCGTAACGTCAAAACGTAAGTTTCGCGCGCGACAGGTTTTATACGTCCGAAGCAAACAAAACGAATTTCGGCTGTCCCGAAATCGCGGCTACGCGTTCCGATCGCCGCGTAAAAACGATATCGCGCGATCCCGATAATTCGTAGCACGTTCGTACTTCGAAAAACGGGCTATACTTTAATTTACGAAATAATCGGATTATTAATTGGCAAATTTAGAGGAAACAACCTTGACACACACACACACACACACACACACACGCACAAAATAAACGTATTTTGGAAGGTTTTTTGTATCGTTCGCTCGTACGTTTTACATCTTCTACGTACAGTTGACGCGTATCACGTTTAAAAAAAAAATACTCGACAAACCTACACTTAACGCGTACGCGAAATAGTACTTACAGTCATCGTTGTGTACCTTGAACGGCCCAGTTATCCGTATATCGCCACAATCACGAGTTGATAAGGAAAAAATAACAACGATCGTTGTTCTTTGTATTCGTTCGATAAAACGTAGAAATCCGGTAACGTGTCTGACGTAACAACAACACGATCCACACACACACACACACACATACGCGCGCGCACGCACGCTACCAAGGCAACGAAATACTACAACAATAAACCGGCGGTGGGGTTTTTCAACGGCTCCGAAACAGGTGAATTCGTAATTTCAAGGTCGAGAAATCGGTTCGACAACCATCGTAAAAGTGACGGACAACGCGTGTCCTAAATTCTCGCCCACGAAACACGTAGAACCCGATGAATGAATGTACCGTAGCGTTCTCTTCTTAGCGTTTTCCAACGCCCGTACGTTTACGCCGTACATTCCGTCCATGTACGCGTTTGCAAACGCATTTATCCGTTATGAATCCTTATTGTACGCCTACCACGTCCAAAATAGTCAAATAATAGACTCAAGGAGGTAGAATTGAGCTCGTACGATAGATATTGGCGACGGTTTTCGTTTAAAATTTATCGAACTGCCCACAAACAAAAAGTATCAGTTTCCGTAACGAAATAAAAAACCGTTTAAATTTCCCGATAACCCGATCGATTTCTCGCGTATCACGTGGTGATAGACGTACGTTCCTCGTACGTACGATGGACGTCATCAAACGCGTGTGTTGGAACACGGACGTGAGAGCGGACGTCCGATATAATTTCCCCTCCCCTAATAAATGATGTGTTTCATACAACGCCCCGAACGAGCGAACGGTACGAAAATAAGTATTAGAAATTCGTTGTCTAATTACGGTCCGAAAGACACACGAGTGTATCGATGAAACAGGCCCGCCACCGGCCTGCGCTATTTGACGCGCGTAACAATAACGGGACGGATGGTACATGTTCGCGGATTATGGTTGAAAAATGACCGTCGACTATCCCAAAACGTTTACACGAGGTAAATCGGACGGGCGAGAAAAAGGTAAATAGGAAGCGTGTAAACTTGTATAAAGATAGATATTAACGATTCTACGCAAGGTGTCGGCGAAACGGCGTCGAACGTTCAAATCAATCGGAAAGTACGTTGCGACGAAATACGTACGCCCGAACGACGCGAATCGTCTTTTTATTAACGCGGTAGCAATTAAATCGACGACGATAACGGGATTTATAAAATGTACGTCGTTTTATTCGATCACGTTATGCGCGTCCAAATAGACGTTTAAGAATGTAATTACGCCTACACGGGTCGACAAAAATAATCTTCGAAAAATTATTTTTCATTTTTGCGTATTGTCGTCCGCGTACTGTTCTTTTTTTGTATTATTATTTAAAACGACACGAAGTATCAAAATATTACGTGTCGTCTAATATATTCCTGGTACTATAGATTTCCACGTGGTCGTGTAGTAACTATTATTGTTATTAAATGTTCTATATATATATATATGTACAATATAACTTACCGTAAGTCCTTGGAACTAAATTTTTAAAAAACAAAAAACTTCGTGTATATTCGATGCTAAGACCGAAGTAATAATAAATATCCCGTACGTTTTATATATACATATGATTGAATTAAAAAAAAAATTATTTTAGTCGTCCGTCGAATAAAACGTCGTATGATATACATTTTTTTACTTTTTACCGTATGACGATATCAAATTTTCAAACATTTTCCAAATATAACGTTCGTTATATTTATTTTTCGATTATTTAAAATAAACAAATTCCCGACACTTTAGCTCACGGTGTAGTTTGCTAAAATGTACAAAAATTTCTTACATATTACATACGTCACACGCACACACGTTTACTTCTACATATATATACGGCAGTTGATTTTCTACACGAGTGTACGTAATTTAAAACCTAACCTAACCGATACACGTATTATATTTTCGCTAAAAGTTGTAAAACTTTTTACGGTAAAAGCGAACCCTTATTATTAACCTTAGAATTTCGACAATTCGAAATCGACAAAATGTTATTCTTTAAAACAGTCGACTCCTATAACAAAAAACTATCGATACGTTTCCTAAAACGATTAATTCCCGTAAAAAGGCGTTTACCGGGAGTTTATTTCCGTCGCCGCGAAATATCGGTCGTATAAGTTTTTTTGTCGATCCCCGTAAATTTACGTCCCCGTCATTTTTATTCCGATACGTTTCCGCATATTTCACCGAAACGTTATCGACTTATCGGATTTCGATATAAATAGGTTTTTACGCTTAATTCGATATTTTAGACGTAATCGAAAATTGCGTGCCCGACGTCATTCGATTATATTAGATAAATTATTTCGTTCGTTTCGTTTTATTCCTTTAATCTCTGTTATTCTGGCCATTCGTGTCGCTTTGAAATAGAAAGAAAACGCAAGACAATTGCCCCTTATATCATGTTAAAAATGACGAATCGAGTAACGCGATCAATATTATTACTAGGCGACCGACGCGCTATAAACGTTTTACGAAATTATAAAAAATATAAACGAACTAAAATTAATACGTATATCTCGGTCGTTTCAGCGTCGTTAACGACACACTGTATCCGATCACGTTTTTCGTACGTAGGTGATACAAACGTACACTGGCGCGATTTCGCTCTAATCGCAAATCGCAACAATACGTGGTACGCGAGCTGTTTGCACGTATTTCACGAGCGTACGACGTAAGTGTAATAAGGTCGATTAATCAATCATTAAGTAACAGAATTGAAACTGATACGACATGTACAACGAAATTGTCCGATATTGAACCGATTCGAGCATTAAGGCGAAAGACGATAAAAACGTAACGAAAATTATCGCGAATATTGATACGTATTTCTAAAACGCCTTACGACTGTCTGCGTTGTGTGTGTATTAGGATGAAAAAATTCGTACGAAAACGCTACCAAATAACGTAATAACCTCCGTGTATAGTATATTATATACATCATTGACTATATATATATATATTTATTTATTTATTTATTTATTTATTTATATATTTATTTATTTCTCGATACAAAAATTAACAGTGCTTGTGTATAAAATATCAAAAAGTAAACGAAACGAATGTTACTACAACACGTCAAACATTTGACAATATCGTGCGCTCGAAACAAATCCGAGGCGTTTGAAAAGAAAGTTCGCGTGCTCCAGGAAGTTCTGTTACCGTTAGAAGTTCCGATCAGCTGATACGTACACGTGCGACGGCAGTGATACGCGTGCATAATGTATTACGCACGCATTACGTGAAAATCGAAATGCGAACATCGGTTAAACGCGTCCGCCGAACGGTAAAATGTCCCGCTCTCGCGGCCACGAATTTTCCGCGATTCGGACTTAATTAGGCGGGCGGGCTAAAACCGTAATTTTCCATCACAACGGCGTAATCCGGTTATTTATTCGTCCTCTGTTTAATAGCGACGACGTCGGTAACAATTAGGAAATTGTCGCGTCGGTTTAATAAATAATATGAAACGGAACGAGTTCAGGTTGGAACGGTTAGATGGATGAGTGGAATAACGACAAAAGAAGATAGGATAAGACACGATTATGTAAGAGCCAAGTGTAGGAGTAGCGTCGATTAGATGAGGGAGAATAGACTTGGATGGTCATGTTACGAGGACGACCAAGGTGGCCGGCCCCAAATAGCTGGCAAAGAGGCGAGGAAGAACGAGTTCGAGTATATTTCGAATTCGAGCGACGGTCGTTCGGTATATGATTTTTTTTCTCTCGAAGAACACGGACCGCCGATAATCGTTTTTTTTCGTAGAATCGCGTTTTACCGGAAAATTGGGAGGGAAGTGCGCAAGTCTTACAAATACGAAGTTGAATAGTCCAACGAACGACGAAACCCGATGATTTACGTAGACGGTTCGCGTTTAAGCGCTACCGATATTCGCATCGTTGAACGTGGTATTTTAATAATATTTAGACGACGGCGGCGGTATATATTTCAGCCGATCGTGATCGGACCGATGACCGGCAAAACTTTCGCGAGTCCGTTGACCAATTTCGCCGCGAATTCCAAACAAGATTTGCCCGCGTTAGTCACCACTAACGCTCTCCCTTTGAGACGACCGACCAATATGTTCATTCGTAATTTGTACTTGCTCAAGTTTATCGATTTATTTCCCAAGCACGCGGTGCTCTGAAAAACGACAAAATCATTTACTGCGGCGCGTTAACACCGACAATACGGCGACGATAATAATAATAACGCCGATCAACGAGGGGGCGTACCGTAAATCCCGTCGAATGTAACGGCACGAAAACCCGACACGAACTCACCTTGTAAATGGGACAGTTTTTCGGCAGTCCTAATATTTGCAAACCCATTTCGACGTCCTCCGATTTCTTTTCCAAATTCATACAACCGTCCTTTTTCCCCGACCGCTTGATCATATCCTTTTGAACGTCGTAATCGATCTAAACGACGTACGATTAATATTCGAATTTACTAAATATAAATAAATCCCCCTTCTTCTCAACCACCGACCGCCATTGTATCGGATTTCGAAAACATTTTCGGAACACCTCCCCCCCGCATTATCTTCGCGTTCGCGTTACGTGCTGTACGATCGACGGGTCTTCAACAATTTGATATTGCGTTCAGTACGATCGACGTTGCTTATCGCGCGAACGGCCCGTAATAAATAAAAACGAACCGTCTGTCGCCCTGTACACGTGTACACGTACGGTAAATAACCAAAGGCGCTTAAATGTTCAAATTGCGCTCGAGTACGCGTGTATTTAACGGTCGTACGTAATCGAAATCGAATTTTCCATGCGTATCGATTTTTACGTAACACGTTCGGTAGTAAATAAACGTCTCGTGTTCGGCCCGAAACTTCGGACGAAAAATCCAAACTAAAACCGTAACCCGTGCCCAATAGTCCCGACGTATTCGGAATTGAAGAAAAAGCGTAACGATCGGTCCGTCGACGTAAGCGCCGAGCAAGACTTCTCGAGCGGTCCCGAATACAAATTGTCTACGAAACGAGTCCTCTAATGGCTCTAAACGAGCGTATTCGTTTAGCCGACCTGGCCCGAATCGAGTTAACGCGCGAACGTTGGGGGACAGGTGTTTTTACCTCGATACTGGTAATGTTGGCGTGTGCCGTGATGCAACCCCGGAAATGTAGTTCGCAATTATCTTTCAAGATCACCGTAAAGTTATCGGATAATTCGATGACGTTGTTCGGGTCGCAGTTTCTGATGTACTCCACTTCCAGTTTGTGACCGCCCTGCGTGGCGTATAAACAAAAGCGACTGTTACGAACGACGTAAAATAGGCCGCCGGTTTATTTGACGTCCCGCGACTATTTTATTACGTATATTTTAACGATCGTACACCGTGACGGTCGTATTTATCAACACCGATCGGGTTAATTAGTTAAACATAAACTGGTCCTGTAAATATTGTACGCGTAACGTGAACGAAAAATAATCGAAATACCCTCGCGGATTTTCAAAAAAATAATCGTAATTCCTATACGTAAGAATTCCAATGAGTCTGAAAGGTAGGTTTTATGCATGTGATATGTTGTATGGTTCAAAGTGTTGGGCGATGGGCAAGAAAATAGAGCAAAGAATGAGTGTAGCTGAGATGAAAATGCTTAGATGGATGAATGGAATAACGACAAGAGAATATATATATGAGAGGAAGCGTCGGAGTAGCGTCGATTAGATGAGGGAGAATAGACTTAAAGGGGTTTGGTCGTGTTTTGTGGAGAGAAAATTCGAAAGCAGTAAGAACGATTATGGAATTGAGCGTGGAAGGAAGAAGTGGTTGAACGTGATGGAGTGTGATATGAGGAGTACTGGGGTGTGTGTGGAAGATCGGGTCAAGTGGAGGACCAATGTGACCGACTTCAAATTGCTGGGAAAATAAGGCGAAGAAGAAGAATCGTAATTCCAATACGTCCCGAAGGTTTTTCGTTGGCCTTAATCGTCTGCCGGTCACCGGTGTCTGAAACGCTTATTACAATTACGCCGTAGTAGTACACTTACGCAACAACGGGTAGTCTTGGCGCCCAAAATTAGAGCAGCGATCGAGGCGACGATAGTCGTCGCGAACGCGTCCATTTCGATCGGATAAATGACACCGAAGCGCGTTCGTGTAAAGCTCGTCTTTGGCTCGTGCGCGGCTCGTGCAGAATGCGATTCGGCGACGGATCGCGCGAAATGTCTAATTCCGTTTCGTTTTTTTTTTCACGGGCAATTCAACTCGCCTATAATCCTATACACCTGCGTGTACACGTCCCCGCGATGTCCTCTCGTTATTATCGGCCACTCGATCACCGGTCAGCGTTCGTCATATCCTACGCAAAATGGCGGACGCCTATGGTATTCGTATTGTGTTATCAAACGCGGGAAATGAGCGAAAAATAATTTTGGACGCGACCACGGCCTTCACCACCGGGATACGAGGCCGATGCTCGTGATCGAATAGAAATACGCGCGAGTGCCTATTGTTGTTGTTATTATTATGTGTGTGTGTGTGTATGTAGCAACGTGGATTATCATTATCGGTATGCGAACTCGGATCAAGGTCTGGTGATATATTACAACGTTTTAATAAACGTGACGATTAAATTTACGAGCTTAAATCTAAAACGAAAATACGACGGAACAAAAAAATTATCGAAAAATCCAAAAGAAAAAACTATCGACACGTTTATTCAAACGAACAAATTACAACGAAGAACGTCGTTGCTCGTTTCGTTAATTCGCGCGATAGATACGAGAATAACGTTTTTATAACGAGAATTCGGCGCGACACGGTGCCAATAATATCGACGGCGATACGGTGTCCGGTACGGTATTTCGAAAACAGTATAACGAGGAGGGCTACAAAAGTCCGTCAAGTTGCCGAGAGTGATCCAAAGGCGTTCAAAGACGTTCGAAATTATTAAGAAAGCCGACTACGATATTGATGTATTGTTTTTTGTTTGTTTTAACGAAACAAAAATAAGCGGTCCCCTACACGGATGCATAGCTCTTTCTCATTCGTTACGACTATTAACGACGTACGCGATATTAAAATAAAAAATCGAAATCGTCGGCCGTCGGATTGATTGTCGAAAAAAAACGGGACGTTACAATTAACGTAATCACGTCGAACGTGAAAATAATCGGTAAATATAACGAATTACACGTAGGTTTTCTTCGTATGTTCGCGGGTGTGGGTAACGAACGGGTTTCGAGTTTTCGTCGATAAAACTGGAGAAGCGGGACAGAAATTCAAACCACAAATTTCTTCCAACTCCGCCCGAAATAGAACCGTCGCTATTCAACGAGAACGTGTTAGCGATCGCGAAAAGCGAATAGTCGCAACGGTAGGTGATAAACTACTAAATCCCGCGTTAACGACGTCGAAGCGAAAATAATTTTTATTTTCGTATTCCGTCGTCGTTATTAATCGCTTTCGAATAAGCGAGAAACATTTTTTTTAAAACTTCCGTCGACGGTCACCTCTATGCAACGGTCAATTCGTTTTGTTCCCCCCACTCCGTCAAACGTTACGGGAAGGTTAATAATAACAACAACTCTATGGTAGCGGCCACTCCCCAATCGACCGTCGACATATAAGAATACGTTAAATTACCGTATTTCTTCGGATTTTATTTTCGCCAGTTTATCTTATGATAATGTTTATGACGTCGATAATGCAGTAAATATCTACCCCCTCCCATTGTGTTTTAAAAAAAAAAATCGGATTTCGTTTCGGAAAATTTGACCGTAAGCTTTTAGATAAAACGTAAATCTCGAAAACGAAATAATCGTCCGCGAAGAACGACTAACGTTAACACATTGTCAACTCCTCGTACGCGAAAGGCGACGAGCTATTTTTCGGTCGGCGAAAAACTGAGCACCGAAAAAGATAGCGCTGATATATCGAGTAGTCGTTCGTCACTCGACGAGAAGAAAACAAACGAAGACACCGAAGAGAACTCAAGAGCCACGTATCGAACGATTCCGGAGATTGTCGATCGAATAAAACGATCGGCAGTTTTCGTTTATCGAAAAGGTCACGTATGTAGACGAGTTATATAATCCGTTAAAAATTGCGGAAATTCGTTTCGAAACAAACTGGTTCGAGCGACGAATTTAAAACGAACCGACGTAGCTCGACGTTTTTTATTTTAATATTTACGCGTACGCGAATCTCGCACGCTTTTAAACGCCGAGAATTCGTTTTTTTTTATTGAAAATTGCGCCTATGTTGTAGTAGGTAGGTCGTCAATACGGTTTTTAATACATATTCGTACGTATTATTCGTTCGGTATTTTTAAAATTTGCGCGCGCTCGCTAAATAGTGGCCATCTGGGTGGTATTGCGCACTTCTGTTTGATCACTTCTAAATAGCGGTCATTCATTATCCCTCCAGGAACCGTTACGTGGAACGTTTACTATATTTCAAAACGAACGTTTTAACGAAAATTCGAACAAAACTATACACGGATACGTAAATACGAGACGATTCCATCCCCTCTCCCCGGGGTTTGGTGGACTAAGCCATTCCAGACAATGTACACCTTCTCTTAGTTCCGGGTGCTATTCAAGGGACGATGGTCCCGCGTGTCTAGGTCAAGTCTGTGGTCCACCGGGACCGTAGAAGGTCCCGTGTACTCTATATTCTCGGGCCGAGTGCGTCGGACATTCTAATTTACCCGGCGCCTGTCCCACGGCCATCACGTTTTAGCCAAGAACGGTGCTTCAACCAGGGTGGAGGCTTCCCAACCGTGGTACCGTCATAAGTTAATATCGGGCAAGTCAACCTGGAACGCGTTTTTTACGGCTACCACAGGTTGACCCCGTGGCTCGTCTACCCCATTAAGGAAGATCGTAATTCGTTTTTGAAAAATAATAAACGATGACGACCCATTGTATTGTACACGGGTTTTTCGGACAGCGGTTATTACGTATTGCCGATAACGCGTACAAAAAAAATGAAGGGTTGGGGGACGATCAGGTAACGAACGAGTGTTTTTATGTTTTCGTCAATTATCCGGGAAACTAATAAAACGAAACGACGGAAGTGGCGCGCTCATTTGTCGGGAATAGTTCGCGAATGTAAGTTGACACGACCGAAACGAATCTAATTTTTTAAGACGAACGAAAATTTCGTTCTCTCGCCGCGCCCGACGGTCGGTACATTAGTATACGCGCCGTACAGACGTTCTTCGCGAACGACAATTACTATATTTTCCGTCGTAAAGCCAAGAAATCCTCGTGGAATTCCGTAAATTGGTAGTTAGAAAAAACTCTTCGGAAAATGTACTCGCCAACGTACTTAAAACCTACTGCAGGAACCCGTTAGAAAGTGGCAACCCCCCTTCCCCGGTGTGGTTTTTGGATAGAACGTTTAAGCTTGGTAATCGTTTCTTTTTTAATATCAAACAATTTCCCAGTTGCCGTTCGAAAAACGAGTTTTTCTCTGAGTAAAGAATACGAAAATCGCTTAAGCGTTCCCACTAAATGTACTATACTGACAAAACTAGTTTCGTAACGTACGTTTATTGCAACGATCATTTAAGAGCGCTGCACTTTATCCTCCAGTATCCCATCAGTCTAATTAAACGGCATTTCAATTATTATTTAGACGAAAGAGTACCGAAAATATTAATGATAATTTTCTCATAAACGCTTCGACAGAAATATTACAATTGTAATAACTATAAACGTCAATTGATAGTTCTTACGCACAACAACGTTTAAATTGCGTAGGAACATAAAGAATTAAAGATAAAATTGAACATTTTGTTTCTGTTGTTTACTGGCTTAAACGTTTTATTAACAGAAAATCAAACGCGCATAAATAAACAATACAACAACTTCGGGAGACAGTTTAATATTTTATTTACTGAACGTGGCATTACAAAATGTACAAAATAAGACTTTTATATAAAACTTTAACAAGGTCTCACAGCGTTTAACAATTTTTTTCGTAGATTTCAATACATTTTGCTTATAAAGTCCAAGGTTGGCCGCAGTACGTACGTTTTATAATACATTAAAAAAAATTTGACTACATAATAATAACTCCCAAAAGAACTAACAAAATAATTTTTTTAGATTGCGTTCACGCCGCGGCCAATCTATCAATTTGTTAAAACTAAATAGAAAAGTCGAGCAATTTTTAAATTATACACCAAATGACTTTCAAATTTGTAACAAGACTAATAAGAGAAAAAATGAAGAAAAAAATCACAATACATATCAATTAATTCTTTTTGTAAAAATTATAAATTCAGCTAAGTTTAACACATCCCAGAATTTGACTTCCTTAAGGAAAAACTTTAACTGAAGAATATAATTTATTTATAACAATATAACTGGTATTATATATATATATATATATATATATATATACACTGGTATTGTAAACAACTGCGCCTAGAATAACAGTTAAATTAAAAATTTCAATTTGAAATCGCCAACAACATATTGTAAGCAAAAATGGATGAAACCGATAATATTAATTGGGTCACAATATCATATATATTTTAATAATTATATTTTCATATTGGCATAACAAATAAATGAAGTTTTACCTCTGAAGTATTCAATGGAAAAAAAATAAAAATAATAATCATTTGTAAAGAACGAGAAAATAATAATAATAAATAAATAACAGTTACTGAACAACATTTAGCCAAAGCTAGCTCATAATTATATATCATTGAATCCATGAACGATGGTGAATTTTGAGCTTGAAGCAACTGACAATCAAAATTTTTTGGTTAAACTGACAATTGTTTTGTATGACTTGAAAAACGCCGAGAAACTAAGAAATAGAAAAAAAAGGAGTAAAATAAAATTAACGTACATTTTTAATTTGGTACTTTTTGTTTTCACATGTAACACTGTATTACATTGTTATGTATTTATGTTCATTCTAATTGCGTAGACATTATTTCTGTGATGAAGTTATAATAAAGCGTTTATAAATAGAAAAGTGAAGTAATTATATCCATATTGTATTTTAAAATATTTTGATAATTTGATAAGTCTTTGAAACACTTAATTATTTAGAAATGTCTAAAGTAGCTACTGTAATAATATGTGTAAAGAAAAAGGACCAAATATCATTTATACTTAAATAAATTACGATAAAAAAAATATTAACTTTTTTATTGCTTTTACTAAATGTGGACTAGGATTGAATGAGTTAGCTATATCTCATGACTCCCGAATGGTTGAATATATGTGGTATTGCCCATGTGGAGCTTGCGCAGATGTTGTTTGATGATGTGGATGGGGGTGAGAAATATATTGTTGAGGATGCTGTTGAGGTGGAGGTTGTTGCATCGAAGGTGCTGAACCCGGTGTATTAGGCGCTGGAGGCTGTTGCGACGTAGTAGGTGTTGGTAAAATAGGGCACATTATTGTAGTACCCGCTGGGAAAGGAGGTGGTTGTGATTGTTGAGGTGGAGGTTGTTGGAAATTAACTGGAGCCTGAGATTGTCCAGGCGTTTGTGGTGGTCCAGGCTGTGGCGCTGGAGACTGAGCAGTCTGTTGTTGACTCATTAAATGATGTTGTGACGCTTGATGGTGATGGTGATGATGATATGAAGGTGGACCACCTTGGGGAACACCACTTTCCATTTGACCTAATTGCCCCGCATTAGCAGGATGATAGCTAATTGACGTTGGTACTAAAGTAGGCATCATACCACCTCCTTGTTGTGGCACCATACGAACCATCTAAATCAAATAATTACATTTCCTATTAATTATTAATTATAAAAAACTTCATAATTAAATATACTTTTAAAAAAATATATATTTATATATTTAAGTAATTTAGACAATTATTTGTAATAATTTTTTTTCAAATTATAATTTACCTGAACTTGTTGATACGCTTGAGGTGTAGGCATAGGTTGTGGACTATAACCAGGTACAGCAAATTGTGCTTGAAGTGGTGCTGGTGCTAAAAGAGGTTGCCCAGTCGCAGCAGCTACTTGTATTTGTGAAGCTATATCACTTCTATGAGACATTCCAACTGTCACTAAATTACGCGATAATAATTATTTCAATTAAACCATTTTTTTCTCAATTCCCTATTTTAGTTATTAATACAGACTTTTACGGAAACGTCCCGCTTGATTTGGTGGTTGTGGAGGCATCGAATGAGGATGATGATTGAAAGCAGAATTTGAAGTAACAAACACAGTAGGTAACATAGTGAATGCAGGATGTGGATGAGATGGTGCTTGATGTGTAACCATTTGTCCAGTACCAGGTGCATGATGATGCTGGTGATGATGATAAGGAGTTGGAATAGCAATTGCTGGACCATGTTGTGCTTGAATCATTGATTGATGACCACTTGAAGTAAGTAAAGTATTTGTTGGTGTTTGTGGAGTCATTGGTCTGGATGAATTTGGAGTACTAGGTGATCGCTGCAATGTTATTGATTTAATTTACATATTTGTTTACAACAATAAGTAATAACTAATGGCAACTTAATTTTTAGTATTATTTTATCGGTTAACATTTTACTTACTGGAATAAATGGTTTTGTATTTGGATTGAAGACAAATTCTTTGGCATTGGGATTGAGCTTAGATGTCTGAACAACAGTTTTATCTGGCAACTGAGCTATTGTTTCTTCTACAGGTTTTTCAATTTGATCTTTTTTTATATTTTCTGCATTTGTTTCAGTTTGTCCTTCTTGCAGTTTATATGATTGTGGAGGTGTAGCTGGAGATTCAATCGTTTCTTCAGGGACTTGTGAAACTTCCTGTACCGTTGGACAAGGTTGCTCGGAATGTGGAATTTGAGCAGGATGTTGTTTAGGTATTTCAGACACAACTGATGCAGGTGAAGTAACTCGATGATCATTTTGTGGCGAAGATAAATTGAAATCAGTACTAAATCGCTTCAGTTCAGAATTAAGACTTTCATCTCTAACTGTTAATATAAAAACAATTTTAATAAAAAATTTAAGAATTTATTATTTTTTCATTAGGCTTATCATAAATACATTACACGAGAAAACAAAAAATTGTACATTAATAAAACAAATCGGACATCAATTACCTCTAATAGATGGAGGTGGTTGTGTTTTTGGCACAGATTTATCAGCAGCCGCAGCATATGATGTACTAATATTTGGACGAGAATTCGTTGTATTCGTCTGTTGTGTATAAGTGGCTGTTTGATATCTAGGAGGTACAGTTACAACTTGATTATGGTGACCTTGGACTGTTGGTGGAGAAGACCGCGATGAAGATGGTTGAGATTGATTATCATTAGAATAATTATTGCGACCGGGCGCTAAAATAGAATTCTCGTATATATTTTTTCACAATGAAAATAAAATAATTTTAAAAACCAAAATTAAATACCATGTCTAGAACTAGTTGAAGATGTTTCTCTACGATTATTAATAGGAGCTGATGAACGTTTATCATTTTGTCCATTAACAGATACTGATGAATCACGACTATTTCCTGCATACGTTTGATTAGCATTGTTGTGGTAAGAAGGCAAGGTAGATTTGTTCACGTTATTGTTACCATTTTGTTGATGAGCATGTCCTCGATTTTGGTTGCTGTTTTTTGTTCCTGAACCAGTAACACATTCCCATCGCTCATTAGAGCCACTACTCGAATATTTTTCTGGATGTTTACGATTTCTACTAAACAAACCAAGCGCACTATTGGCTGGCTGTTGTGGTCCAGGTTTACGACGACCCGACATATATTTATTATCATTGTGATTATTAGGCATATCATTTGATGGTCTTGAAACGGCAGCAAACCTTGACAAAAATTTAAATTCTCATTTTTGATCATTTTTAATACATATTTTCTTTTATTATAAAATAAATTAACTTAATCAATTGGTCTTTAAGATAAATCTAATTAATTTATAAAATAATTAATAAAAGTATATATATATATACCTTTCTTCTTCGTCGCCATTTTCTAAATTAGCTCGACTTTGGGAACTTGGATTACTTTCAATTTCTCTCGCTAAACGAGCAGCTTTAGCTTCCTCATTTCTAAATAGAATAGATTTAAACATTAAAGGTGAAAAATATATTGATAAACAACTCCAAAAATATAAAACTAACATCTAAATTATTTAAATTATTGTATTATAACGAGTTGTAAATATTTTTTAAACGTCTGTACGTTTAATTATATTATTTTGTATATTACTCCCACAGTTAAAATCCAATGTTATATAGTAATATTATTCTTAATTATTGCACAAAAGTGTAACATATTATAACATTTTTTTGAAAATTGTAGTACTGTATACTAAATTACAAGATAATTTTTAAGAAAAATTAAATCTTTCATAAACCAATAAAAGCATTCTAAAAAATCTATTTTTACAGACACACACATATATTTTAATAAATGAGGTATATATAATAAGTAATTAGCATTGAACTAAAAAAAATTGTTATCATTTTATAAAGTTTAATTAATTAATTAGTAAATTGAATGTTTTAACGAAATGGTATGAATCAATGCACAAGTACATAACAGTTTTAATATTATTTGTGTAAAGTTTCATAAAGTAAACAATATTCTTTTGTAGTTTTAGACTTCCTAATATGATGATATATATGAATTATATAATTACAAATTTATAACTATAGGCTGTATATATAAACAATAAAATATATGTTACTTTAAAAAAATTATTAACTTGTGTTCTAAATAAAAATAAAAGTAATTATTACTTGAAATTAGATAAATCTGTTCGTATTTCTGTCGTATAACCACTTAAATTTTGATCAAAAGTAGATGTAACACCATGTTCTTGTTCATTTCGTCTAAACATATCATCTGCATCCCAACCATTCTAATATTAAACATAAAATCAATATTACAATACATACACAAACACATTAGATACAATAGTATACCTAACATTTTTATTATCATAATATAGAATAGTTATCATATCACATAGTTAAAATTATAAAATCGGTAACTAAATTAATAAAAAAATAACTTCTTACAGTTATATATTTATTTAAACTATATTTTTAATTACGCGTTACATTTATTTTATTTAATAACAAAAATAGTTTTATATTTTTGTAACAATCAACTTTTAAGATATTGAAATATGTAACTAAAATGATAGATAAGAAACATAAATACACCATTGTTGGATACATTGTATAAAAATTAATATTTTGACTTTCATTTAAATTTTTTATTTACAGAATAAAATAATTTATATATGCTACATTTGTTGTTACTTACAGCGTTATTATTTCCGGAACTTAAATCAAAATCATCCATATCACCATTCATGGGTGGTGCAACCCATTCTTCCAAAACTTTTTCAACAAAAGGTTGGCCATTATATTTACTAATAGTGGTATCAGTTTGGAATGTATCTATAAATAAATAAATAAAACCATTTACAATAAATATTTTATAGGTACTAATTATCTAAATAACATATACTTACTACGAGTCATACTATCTAAATCGGTTTCATGTGCAGCAATTTTTACTATACTGTCAAATTTAAATATCATTTTATCAGCTACAATTTGTAAACCTACAGTTTGACTTGATGAAGGAGGAGGATCAGTCCTATGTGGTAATTCTAATACAACATCAAAATTACTAGAGAATGTGCGCAAAATACCAGAGTACATTTCTTTAGAATGAGTTACTATCTGAAAATAAAATGATAATTCAATAATTATTTAAAAATTGAAATATACAATTCTTACTTCAACTTCAAGTCCAATCAAACTTGTCACACGATGCATAAATGTTTCGTTTAAATATATTCCGTCAGCACCAGACACTTGGGTGTTAACTCCATTTCCACCTGATGACGAAGCTCTAGCTCGAGGAACTCTAAAAAATAAATATAAATAATATGAATACTTTTGTTGTTTGAGATAAATATAAAATAACAACAACACATAGACTATCGTTATTAATTTATATAATAATTTTACTATATTTTAAACAAAAACTAAACAAAAATCGTTATTAAACTACATAGAATACCCACAATATAATAAATGCATGTATTAATACCAAATAAAAGAATAGTCAATATATACAAAAAAGTAATGCATATACATATATATTACACTAAATTGTAATTTTATTTCATTATGTATCTATCTCATATATTTCATTAATATGGTAAAACACAGTATCATACAATTAAAATAAAATAAATTATTATTTACGTGAAATTTTTAATCCCTAATATAGTAGTTAAATCAAAGTAATTTATAATGATAAGTGTTCATTGAAAAATATATCAGTTGCTTTATATTTTTATTAGGTGGGTTGATAATTCTAAATAATTTTTAGGTTCAAAATAATTTTAACCTCGTTAAAAATGTTCACATATAATTAAATAACAAATTTCATTTTAATAATAATTTAAACGTTTATTGTTTAAATTACAAAAAAAAAATTTGATCGTCATTTTATTATAATTAAGATAAGAAATAAAATATATTTCATATTTCTTAATGAAACAACATTCAAAACATACTAATAGGTATATAGGTCACCAAACATAATAAAATAAACTCCGAATTTAATTAATTAAACATAAAAATATACTTCAATGGAAATTAACAATATTTAAAAAATTTAACCTTTAACCTACTTAATTGTTTATGAGTAAATATATATATTTTTCCATAGACGAAATAGTATAAAACGATTATTTTCTTTTATAGGATTGATTAGATAAGTATTTGGTATTTAATAAAATTTTATCTTTTATACATCTATAATAAAATCAAAAATCGTTTACAAAACTGAACTAGTCCTTGATCAAATAAGCGTCAACTTTTTAAAAATCACATATAAATTTTGGGCCGCAAAATCATATATGAAAAAAAACGAAATACGTTTTAATAAAATGAAATTAAATAAAAAAATTAATCGTAACGAGCTATTTTTGAATATATGCCAGAAGACTTGCATACAAAATTGACGGGCTAAAAACTTATAATGGACCAATTGAAAAGACTGATGATAAGTATTTTATGAAACAAAACATCAATATTTTTCTATGGAATAAATTGTAGTACACAAGTACCGCAAGGATATCTGAACACATGCCATTTTGTAAGCATGTGAAGGCTATAATAAGTTTATATGGTCATTAGCAATTTGGAATGGCAATTTCGACTCCCAAAATGGAATACCTATTATGATTTATGACTAATTCAAATGTAGATCATAGGAAAATGAGCTCTCATACCAAACACATACATATGAACGCGCGCGCGCGCGCGCACCGCGCACACACACACACACACACACACACACACACACACACAAACGCACGCTGTGTTAGTGTACCCACTATTTTCCAAAAATGTAAGTACCCGCATGCGCGACGTCAACACGTTGCTTAGTATATTGTGAACACAATATTAAGTAATGTTAGCGTATAATACAAATTATCGACGACGAATTCTCGGAGTAAATAGAACCTGTTAATAATAGTAGATTTTCGAATAGAAAAATAGCCAACAAAATGGCGACTGTGTTGACATTGATCAGCAAAAAATGAGAATATCAGTCCAGATTATTGTCTTTATCGCTATTACACAGCGTCATACACATACGATCTGTACGTGTGCGCATATAACATGTGCAAGCGTCGATTCGAGTAAACCTTGTTATTATTTCGAGTAGGAAAAGAAACAAGTAACCCTCGTTCCAAAAGCGAAAACACAATGTGGCGCCAAAATCGAACGGACGAGTATCCAACAACCACTTACCGCAAAATATTTTATAAAAAAGGAAAACGTATTTTATTATATTATCACTATTTACCTTGTTCCGGCGCTGTTGGTGTTGGTGCGACTTTTTCTCTTCGTGTTCATCCTGCCGTCGTCGTTTCGGCCGGAAAAGGCGCAGTTCTTCGTCGGGACCGGAATTTTGAATAATTTCAAACACTGAACGAAAGAAGATAACGACGGACGCGGCCTTTTATTTAATTTTTGTTTTTACGTAATATTCCGATCGGTCGGCAGCGGCGATTCCAATTGATTTCCGACCTGACGCCTGTTGTATGCGTACTATGTAAACACGTAGGTACTTGACGAAAATCAAATTGCGTTATTCGGACCTATGCGTTGAACGACAACAACGAATGGCTGACAAGATACCGTGATAAATGATAATTAAATTTATATATATATATATATATTTATACTTATGTATTTAAATATATATGTATAAACGCGAATGTTTGTATCGAAAAAAGGGGGCGAATGATTATATTATAGTATATACGACCGCCTTGGCAGTAGACTATTAGACTAACGACACTCGCTGACGTAATCGATCAAGTTCACTGCACTCGGTTTATCCTGTGGCCAAACGTACGTGGCGACTGGATTGAGCGACGACCGCCTTTCGCGGTTACGGTCACCGGGAGAGACGCGATCTTACTGTAGACGACACGGCATAATCAGACAAAAAATTAAAAACGATCGGAATTTGTGTTAACTATCGTGCGTTTACATACATGTAGAATATGTAATGTGATTGTACATATATATATTTATAAATATATATATATATGTACTTATGTGTGTATGCACTTAACGCGCCGAGGAACGTACAACGATGCTGACTCAGTAGCGAACACGGATAAACGACCGAAACTAAGTAAAAAAAATTTACGTTTCTACGAGCGCACTAAATAAATATATACCTGTATGCGCGAAACATCCACTGTAGCTAGGTGAACACGACGAGCGGGGTGGCGATGGGAACGGTGTGGCGGATCACCAACAAAAGCATTGATCCATGGAAACGCACGTAGCTCATGGAACAATATGTCAAAACAGATGATTCGAATTTGCCCGCCAAACGCTTGAAAGAAAAACTACTATAAATCGCTATTGTCATTACTACTATGATGTACGGAAACGGTGTACAAATTTAACGTCACGTGCACATAAGGTAACAATATTTTTACGTAAAACTGACGTTTATTTGTATAAATAACGATTAACGAATTACACGAACAATATTTTAAAAAAACCATCGTGAATATAAAATTCCCATACAATAACGATAAAATCCGTTATCACTAAAAGTAAATAAAAAATGATAACATATATAGATAAATAATACGTAACATTACATAATCTATAATATATAAATTTATAACAAAAACTGGCAAATCAAATGGTTAATACAAATAGTTGTAATTTAATACCAAATTATAAAAATGAGTAAACGTTTTAATCGAGTACAAGGAAAAATTAAAGCGTATTTAAATTGAATATAAAAAAAAAAATAACCATTCGATAATTTGCTTTAAGTTTATAAAAAAAATGTTATTGACACAAATAAGTAGGAAAATCAAATATTCCTTTATACCTAGATGGCATATATAAATATATATCACATAAAGACTGTAAACTAATAACAAAAAAAAAAATTATTTCCGACAATTTTCAATTTTTCTTAGGATCAAGCGGATTAATTGCAACACTTTCAGCAGCAAGTTTTACATACCCATCAACACAAAGTCGGTTATGTTGCCGACTCATATCTAAATAACACAAATACGTGTACATATTAACGTAAATTAAATTTTGAGTTTGTATTTCTTTTAAGAATTTGATTAATAATAGAATATCCAACAAAAACCACTATATATAAAAAATTATTATTAATATATGTATATAATACTAACCATTTGGTTTTTGAGAAGCTAAACTATTTGATGGTTTGCTGGAAGTACTAAACAAATCGTCATCACTGTCATCCCCAAATATTGAGTCTGTTTTTACAAAGTTCTTTTTAGTAAATTTTTGTTTAAATTCAAATTCATCGTCACTGTCAAATATATTTGATGATGACTTTTTTACTTTCTCGTATGTTGGAGAAAATAAATCCTCATCGTCGTCATCAAATAAAGTATTAGATTTCTTAGATAATGTGATACTTTGAGTTATAGATTTAGATTTATTTTCTTCTGCTTCTATTACATTGACTTTAATTTCTTTGTCATATTTTAGTTTAATTTCATTATGTGGTATAACTGATTCTATTTCTGAGTTTTTTTCATTTTTTGATTCAATTTCCATATGATTATCTGGAATTTTTTTAATTTTAGGGATTTGTTCGTTATATATTAATTTAGACTCTGTTACATTGTCATCAAATTTCATTTCTTTACCATTTTTTGTATTTATTTCTTCTTGCGTCAACTCAAATGGATTCAAATCATCGTCAAATAAATCCGAAATTAATTTGTTAACTTTTTTATTAGTTTCTGTTTTATTATCATTTATATTAAATAGTGACTTATTATTTAATGATTCTTGATTTTCATTTTGAACATTATTTGATGAGTCTATTAAATCATCATTCAATATTGAACTATTTTCGTAATTAATTAAATCAGATGACGAACCAAACAAATGAGAAGACTCATTTAAATTTGATTCATAACCAATATCAATAGATGAAATTCGAGCTGCAGCAAGTCTGGCTTTCCGACTTTGTGGTCGTCTTTTCACTTGAATTTTGGCTCTATCCTAAAACAAATTATAAAATATTTGATTAATTATTAAATTTAAAAGCAAACAGAAAATTTTATCAATAACATTAATTAATACAAGTTAATGAATTCTACAAATCCTTATTTACTTTTTCAGCACTGAATAGTTTAATTCCACAAGTAAATAAATGTTCATTATTTTCATCAAGCGAAGCAGAAGGAATATCTGATTTCTTCAATGGACTTTTGCTATTGGGAAGTAGACTGGCAACATTTATAAAGGCACCTGCACTTTTATTTAATTTTCCTGAAAATATTTATAATAATTAGATACATTCATTTAAATTTTAACGATAAACAATAAAAATTAACCAATATGTGCTGATTTTATTAATGACAAATTATTTATAAATAAATGTAATATTGATTCTAATCCATAAATTATTATTGAAAATATATTAAATTATATTAAATATTAATTATTTATTAATTAACCAAATACAACCAGATAAAAATTTTTATGCAAATATCATTTTCTAAAGTCATTTCAATTTTCATATATTTATATTTTGACCTAATTATTTAATTAACTACTTAATTCTATTTTACTATAGTAGTAAAATTTAAATTTAAAAAAAATAGAAAAAGACAGTTATAATTGATACAAAACATATAAAATAAATATAAATAATTTATATAATTATTTTTTTGGATTTTTTTCATTAATTTATTCGTATATATTTTATAACATTATTATTACTATTTAAAATAATTATTGCGTTTTTTTAAATACTATCTTTAAATAGAATGTAGTGTGTTTACATCTGTGTTCTTTATATTACCTTTAGAATGTCATTATTACAAAAGTACCTATCAACTATTAGTATTACAGTAAAATCATTAATAGCTATTAAATGATTATGGCAAGAAACATGTTATATAAAAAATCACGTATAAAATAATTATATTTTAAAGTTAAAGAACTAGAAATAAATTATGTAATATGAAATAATCGTTTTTTAGATATAAAATATTAACGAGGTTTTACTGCATTTAAAAATAATTACAAAAAGAAAAAATGTAAATTTTATATTTATGCAGAAGTTACACAAAAACACATACATGTTAGTAAACTTTTTTAATTATTTATTTGTATATTTTAAACTTAAGTTTTAAAATTAACACTACCTGGAAGTTTTTTTTGTTTTTCATTCTCTGAATTTGGTAAACTAAAAGCAGAACCATCAATTAAATCATCAAGAAACTTTTTAGATGTATTAGAATCTGATCTTGGAGAAACATCTTTTTTAAAGCTTTCATTTGAAATATTAGAATTAAAAGATAATTGTCCATCATCACTCTTTGAAATAGGAAAAGTTTCATTTTCATTAATTTTAGATACACCTTTATGTATGTTTTTAATTGGCAATTCTTGTTTCTTCCTTTCAATTAAATAATCTGGCGATAAATTTGACGTTGAATGAATCACTTTAGTTTTGGTTTTTAAACTTTCATTTAAAATTTTAGAATTTAAAGATAAATCATCTTCATCATCAATGTTTGAAAATATGGATGGCTTAATATTCTGATTTATAGTTTTGGTAGAAATAGATATTATTTCATTTTTTTGTATATTTATTGGTTGTTTCTCATGGAATGATTCTTGATTCTTAATATCAAATAGATTTTCGGGTGATGAATTATAAAAAATATCGTTGTTTTCTAGATCTATTTGTGGGCTTAGAAATTCTTCAGATGATGAACTTATACCTTTTACAGAATCATTTTTATTTTGGGAATTAAGTAAGTTTATTGAATTATCAGAAATTTCGGTTTTGAAGGACAAATAATTACCTTCTTCATCATCAGATAATTGACTGAGAATGTCTGTATTACTATTATTTATTGTAACATTTTCAGTTACAGATTTATCTAAATCTTCTGTCTTCTGTACTTGATTAATTATTGCAGGATTATTGTTTAGTGGTGGTTCTATATTTTTGATTTCATCAGACTTATTTTTGTTAGATACAAAATCATTAGTATTAAACATATCTTCATCAGAAGAGGAGTCTAACATTTTTATTTTTGATGCATATATATTTTCGTTATTTCTATTTTCAATTAATTTAGTAGACCTGGTTATTATTTGGTCTACTTTAGTACTGCTTTTATTAGATTTGTTATTATTAAAAAACATATCATCCTCAAACTCTTCATCTGATGAAAACAAATTATTAAATTTTTTTGTTGATTGAGTATTTGAAAACTTTTGATTACTAGGTATTATTAGTACATCCGTGTTCAGATTTTCTCCATTATTGCTGTTTAAACTGTAATCATTTAATATTTCATTATCGACAACTTTATCGTCAGCATTAATACTAGACTCTTTTAAATCCATTTTTGATTCATTAGTAATTTTCTTATTTAATATCACTTTAACACTATCATCTTCGATAGAAGATTTCAATTTTTGTTTTATTTTATTCTCTACTTTATTTGATGCATCAATTATTTTATTATTGGTAGATTTAATATTAAATAAATCATCATCAGATGAAGAATCTAAAAATATAGCTGCATTATTATCAATACTAGAATGAGAAACTGACTTCTTGGTAGTTGTTGAATTAGAATTAATAATTTCTTCATCTGAATCAGACTCTAAAAATATCGGTCTTGATAATTTTATATTTTTAATTAAATTTTCATTTTCTTTTACGTTTTCTGATTTTAAAATTGGATTAACTTTTGGTGTTTTTTTAACAAATAAATCTTCATCTGAATCCTGTTCAAAAAGTGATAGTTTCTTTATTAATTTAGTTTCTTCTTTTAAATCTTTGTGTGTAAAAATAACTGGATTTTGATTGTCTTTGTTGAATAATTTATTTGGAATATTAAAATCTTTATTAATATCATTAACATTGCCATTCTGTGTTCCTTCAGTCAAATGTTTACTTATCTGAGATACTGTTACTTGCCTGTTAAAATATAATATTATAACTATTTAATACATAAATACTAATATTTATTTACGTCATGTATATGTAAAATTAGTATGTATTGCAAATATTACTTTTAAAATATATAATATTTACATAAAAAGAAATTGAAATAACGTAAATGTTAAATTTAATTTAAATACTTTTGATGTTAATCTATTTTAATTATAATTACTTTAAATTCGGAGATGAAGTAGCAATATATACTTTTGTATCATTTTTGCCAGGAATATTAACAACCCCTACTGGTAACTAAACAAATAATTATTTATATATTTATGAAAAGTAATTTCAATAATAAATCAATAAACAAATTTGATTATTTGTTCAACTAACTTTAACTTGTTGTGATTCTTCATTTACATTACTTGACAAAGAAGAAATCTTATCTAAAACAAAACATATTTTAAAATAAAAGTTGATAAGCAAATATTTATTTATAAAACAGTCTATATAAATATATAAAATAAATAACCTTTTTGGAACCGTTTACATAATTCATTATTTAATGATTGCTGTATACTTGGTACTTCAACCTTTTCTTCAATATTAGATTTAATAACTTGCTGAGGTGGTTCTTCTGAATATATTAGTAAAGGTGGATCGTTTGAAAAATTATTATCATCATCATCATCATCATAATCACCATCATCCCATAAGTTTCTTTCCCCATATATATTATGACTATCATTACCAAATAAATTATATTCATTATTTAAATCGTCTTCATCATTATCATTTAATAAAGGAGGTGGACTAAACAAATCATCTATAAAAAAACAATTTATTTTAAAAAATTAGATAAAAATAAATTATAAAAAACATACACTATAGATGAAGAACTTATATATAGACATACAACAGCAGTCATCATATAACTTACTTAAACTTAAGCAATACAAATTTAAAATGTTTATTAAACTATATACAAGTCATAAGATTTGAAAAATTTAAAAAAAATCAATGTTAGTTTGAACTTATCATTATAATGACAAAATAGTTAAAATTATTTAAACATTGATGTAAAGATTTTAGCTACAATACTGTATCTATCTTGAAATGTTTGCTTCAAATTAAATTACTAAATACTACAAATAATAATTATAATTTTTTTTTCTTAATAAAAGTAATGTAAAATTATATTTAAAAATTTACCTTCAGTGTTATCTGTATAAATAGGAATATTTTTATGTTTAAGTTTTTCTGTTTCAAAAATATTATAGGTATCTGTAAGTTGAGGGTTTGGTTCACATATAATTTTTGATTCAACGACAGAATGAATATCTTCTTCAAGTACATCATTGCTAGATGATGATTCCTAAAAAAGTAAACATTGATTTAATAATTACATATTAATTTAACAATTATGTAAAATTCCAGATTCCAGATTATTTTAAAAATTGTATTTAAATCTAAGTTTATAAGTCTTCTTCTTCTTCCTCACCTTTTTCTCATAGCTATCTGGAGAGGGGGGCCATCTTGGTCCTCCTCAACCTTCACCTGACTGGATTTCCCACATCA
The DNA here is from genome assembly GCA_025469175.1 of Geopemphigus sp. TES_GeoC_2020. Lineage (NCBI taxonomy): Eukaryota > Metazoa > Arthropoda > Insecta > Hemiptera > Aphididae > Geopemphigus > Geopemphigus sp. TES_GeoC_2020. Next base: position 590 of record JAIPRN010000860.1, on the reverse strand, counting down.
TTCACGCACACACTCACAGTTGTCATATCACAACTCAAACCCAATTTTATAAGTATAAATAAAATGTACACAAAATGAAAAGGAATCATTTTTGCATATGATGATAAATATGGCATACAATTTGCCAGCGGCAATATTACTATCAATATGAGCAGTTCATTAGTTCCTTATGAACGCCATAAGTGTTTATATAATTTAAATTATATAGCATGCACACTTGCACAATTTAGCACAAATTCCACATTCGCACCAAAATTAAAAATATTCCAATTTTTATGTAAATAATTGAATTATGATGTTTCATAATTCAATTATTTATATAAATTTTGGAGTAAAAAAACTTTCATAAAAATTTTTTCAAAATATTTATAGAATATTAAACTTATTTAGCTTTTTAGATTCTTTCTGTTTAGATAAATTATTAATGCAAATCATTCAAGACCCATAGTAAAAAATAATTTGAAAACTTATTAAAAAAACAATTGTGCAATACAACAAAAATAATGACTAATAGAAAAATTCGGTACACATAAAAACAAATTTATTAATAATAAATTTAAATTATTTAAATATATATATAATAAATATAA
>JAIPRN010000859.1:0-62474 GCA_025469175.1 Geopemphigus sp. TES_GeoC_2020 | reverse complement strand
GTCGACAAAAAAAAAAAATACGAAACTCGAATATAGCATCGGCCGAATGATCGCGCGTCTCCCTACCGGTCCACGCCGCTTTTTTCGTCGTAATCATATCGACGTCCGGCGTTTCGGGAAATTGTCGCGCGATTCGGTTCGGGAAAATTCGATATTAATATTACCCGTGAACGATACGGCCGAAGTTTATAAGAACGGCCGCGCGACGTTTTTTTCCGCCGTACGAATAGCAACGATCGTTTGACCCGGTCGAAACGGCCCGAAGACACCGTAGTATTGTCTGGCTCGGAAATTAGAGAAAACGCGAGACGAAACGGATATATTTCGTCGGTTAATTCGATTTCGCGCCGCCGCCGCCGCGCGTAAGTACGTCCGACGGTGTGTTACAGTATACGACGCGACAGTATCGGACGGAAAACAGGTTTTTTCTTTTATAAATTTTATTACCGTTCCTTCTTTCCGATATTTACCGGAAGAGGAATCGCGCGGTCGATAGAAACGCGCGCGCCATAAATAACGTCGTCGCACTTTCCAAACGCGAAAGACTTTTATTTAGCGGGCGCGTCGAAATATTCGAAAACACTTTATTACGTCGCCTGTACGCGGCGGCGGCGGCCAGAGCGACGAAAACAAACTGTAACCGACGATTTGCTCCGTCGGACTGACGTCCGCGAAGAACGGAACGCGTTAATAAAGCGCGAGCGTATTTCGTCAAATTTTCGAACGCTTACGAAACACACGCGAGTTTCGAAATCGGTGTCTCGATGGCCGTTTATGTTACTCGACGTACACGCGCGACGTTTCGTTAATCGTTCGTCGTCGTACGATATTGTAATTTTTTATTTTTATTCCAAACATAATAAATCGTCGGCGCCGAACCGGACCGTTTCCATAACCGTTCGGGGCCTAATTCGTTGATCGAGAAATTCCATCGGTTTTTGAACGAAGACATCCGTGGATCCGACGAATACGGCCAGTCCTGTATTTCGCGCTTAAACCATATATATATATATATAGGACACCGTCGACGAAATCGTATTCGTACAATTCTCGCGCTCGCTGTCCGTAAAACACGACCCGATTTAACGAATAAAAGGTCGCGGAAGCGTTTCCCCCGAAGTTCGAGCGCGTAAAAGTGCCGAACACGAACGCGGGATTGACGACTCCCCAGCCGCCAAACGATTTACGTAAACTATAATCGTATAAGCCGCGGCGGTCGCCTATCCAATTACGGTGCCGTCCGGTTTCGTCGAATTACTACCGGTAATCGAAAAAATGTCGACCCCAATCGCCTCTCTAAATACCACCTGGTCGGTGGGTCGGCCGTTGTCCCGAGCCACCGAACGTGTTTGACCGTCGAATTCGTCGTCGCGTTTCGACGGTCGTTTCGAACGTTTACGATACCGCGTAACGTCGCAAATTAAATTCGTCGTACACGGTTTCCGGTAACGCGCCAGTGTTTCGCGTACAAGCGAAAACCGAGATTTCAGCGCGCGGCAAATTTCGAAAACTGTCCGACCGACGACGCGGCGCCGAGTAACATCCCGCGGGAGTAACGTTTTCGATTTCACGTTAGCTCGTCATAAAAACGGCCGTTTGGCGACCGTAACTAGAAATAACTCGGTAAACCAACGAAATCGACGACAATCGAGATACCGCCTTCGGCGTCGGATTGCGAAAATTCATTCGCTTCTTCCCCCCCGAGGCGTAAATGAATTCGAGCGCGAAGGTTAACGCGCTCTCGTCCGACTTCCGTTCAAACAACGGAAAACCACTAAGCCGCCATTTACGAAACGCTACGAGAAGTGACGATTCGGAAGCAGTGAGAACGATTGTAGGAAATCGTGGGAGGAAGAAGAACGCGATTGAGTGTGATACGGGGACCGTTGGTTTGAACGATGTTGGTAGTGGAGTAGGACCAAAGTGGCCGACAACGAATGGCTGGGAAGAAAGAGGCGAGAAAGGAGAAAAAGATACGGCGCCGAAAAAAAAAAAAAACGGTTTTTCGGACGCCGCCAATACCTCCCGGGGCGACGCGTACTCGTAACGTACCGATTTTCGATTATTTTAAACACGGTGATTATTAGTGTTATTGGTGTGTACATTCACGGAATACGACTCTCTCGTCGAAAATACAAAAAATAAGTGTTCATCAATCTCGGAATGCCTTACAAAAGTATACACACACACACACACGTGCGCGCGCGTACACTAATTTATGTAAATGTTTTTTTTTTTTGTTTTGGAAAGTAACGCCGCGAACCCCCGAAAACAATATGTACGCGCGTAAATATTATCTCGTCGTGTCCGTAGAATGGAAGAGAGAGGATAACGATCGGGACGGTACCTATACGTATATGCTACGTTTATATAAAGATCGCGACCATGTACAGAGCGAGTTTTTGTCTGGTCGACGATTGACTTTCGGCGTTTTTCGTTCGTCGACAAGTAGGTATCGACGATGGTTCTCGAAATACGAAGAGCCGACCGAACGAACGGAAACGTCCGATTCGTGCGCGCCCGAATAATAATAACTCGCTGTTCCCGCCACGAAATACGCGCGAAAACGATTTTATCGTCCGTATCGCTGGACAAATATTCCGCGTTGCTTCCTACGCGGTCCGAAGTATCCACGGTTCCGTTACACCGACCGGTCGCAACAATTTCGATCGGAAGGGACACACGTTCGACAACCACACAATTATCGTGTTCAAAAACCGTTTTCGTGGACCGTTAAACGAAAAAAAATAGACGAACCGCTTTTCGACAAACGCCTGTTGAGTGAGCGGGGAGGCGGTGGGGCGCGAACATATCGAAATTACTCGAATGGAAAACGCGCCGAACACGTGCGGAAAGACCGAAACCTAGACGGACCGGCAAGTGGCGACGAAAAAAATCACGCTGTATACGACGGGTGCCGGCGACGTGTACGTACGCTATTTCTCCGGCACGACGGGGCTATTATATTTTATTATTATTACTACTGTACCTAAACCTACCTGTGGCCAGCAACCGGTCGGACTATTTGATAACGATAATTTATCGAACGCGTGACGTTATTTACGGAGTTATGTAAACGATGACCCGATAAAAACCAGACCACGGCCCGTGGTCAGTGTACGTAAATATAAACGTGTAACACGTACGCGCTGCGTTCACGAGTATGCGGATCATTTTTTAGGTACACCGGGCGTACGTTTTTAGGAACTATTTTATGGAGAGGGGAGAAAATCCCGATGGTGTTTTTAGACGGCGAGTTTAATACCGTTTAAACAACGGCCGTAGTTTAAAATGTCTCCCGTCGAACCGTACGTTCGAAATTGTAATACGTAATTAACCGCCTCGGACGGACACCGGCCTACTAACGTCGGGTTTTCAAGTATTCGGACCACCAGTTGTGGTCGTTCGAAAACGATCGGTTTTTGAAAACGTTTATCCTACGAACATTCGTAAACCGTCTATGCGCGTTACGCGGCGACAGCCGGCGTAAGAGAGTGCCGCGAACGCTTAAACAGATTTCGATCGACGTTTTGGCGCGCGATTCGTTACGTATTTTTAAATACGCCGAACGTGCGACTCAATTAGGCGAACGAATCGGTAACGTATCGGCTAAAGTCACGCGTTCGTTTTTAAAATACGAACGAACGCGTTTCGGTTCGTTCAATTTTTTTATTCGAACGCTTTCGATCGTCGTCTTTGTACGTGTACGGTATAAATCGTAAATAAAACCACTTTTTTCCTATCTTACGGCGTCTATAACGCGCGAATGAATTTCACATTCACTATCGAATTTGATCGACCCGTACACTTAATTGGGAAAATTCGATAATGTACGAAACGTATTCGCGCGTTTCGGACGTCCGTTAAACAAAAAACAAAACAAAAAACGGTTTTATTTACGATTACGATACGGAAAAAGACGACGATCGAAATTCGTTAACCAATAAAGAAATCGAATTCGCGTTTAAAAAAGGAATTCGTGACTTCGAGCCGAAACGTTACCGACGTTTTCCGCCCAAACCGTCGACCCCGATTAAATCGTTACGGGCCGTTGGGTGAAATGAACGATACGGTAAATAACGTACCGAGATATCGTAAAAATATAATGGCTTTAACGTGTTGGGAAGTCTCGTACGTTGTGGCGCACGACGAAAAGTTAAAACGTGTGTAAAACGAAAATTGGAGAGAGAGAGAGCGCGACACAAAATTTACGACGCGTATTATGCAAGGGCATGAAAGTTAATTTAATCGGATATCCGTTTTGAAATCGATCCGAAACGATACGTCGGAGAATGTCGATTATCGTTCATCTTCGGTCGTGTTTGATTTCAGACAATGACGATTCCAAAATCGAACGTAATCTCGAAACGCCGGCCAGTCTACGAAACGATAAACGGTCTTATGGTTTGGCTCGTAATTCGTTTTCGTTTCGGACGGCAAACGTGCGCGTTCGATGGTAATTTTGAACGTTTGAAAAGTGGCGCGAACCCGTATCGGTTCGTTGTTAATAAATAAAAGGAAAAACCGGAACGCGCGAGAAACGAGCGCGGCGCTTTTCGTTTTGCGGTATTTGGTTATTTTACCCACTTTCTATCCGGTTGACCCGATCGACGCAAACGGGAACGGCGCGATTCTGAGGGTTCCCCTTTACTTCGATAGGGGTCGTTAAACTTCACGCTCGCGATCCGGCTGCCGGTAGACGTTTCGTAAGCGCGCCCGGCACACATATTATACGCGCGTATACAAACACACACACACACACATATATATACGAACGCGCGCGACCACCGCGGCAGACACCACCGCTTAAAATTGTGTAAGGAGGAAAAACGGGTTTTTGGACCCGCGAGTGCGGGCGCTGTGTGTGTACACTTTTTTCGTTTCGACATTTTTTATAAACCGGTTCGCGGCCGAACGATTTGAAAACCGAGAGTACGAACGGAAAAAGTAAAAACTCGAAACGAACGCCGGGAACGAAAGGAAATTTAAAAGCCGGCCGTGGTTACAGGGTGACCCGCGGGACGGCGTCGACGAACACACGCCGCGGCGCTCGCGTACGGTTTTCTCGCCGTGGTAATGGGTACGCGCCGCGATTCCGGCGTCTCGTTCACCGGACAAACGGTCGTCGTCCGGTCCGCCGGGCGTTGGCCGTCCCACTCGGGAGCGCGGACGTCGCCGGTGTCCGACCGAAAAACCGCCGGGAACCGTACGGTCGGCAAACGGGCGCGATCGTGACATTAAAAACCGACCGGGCGGCGGCGTCGTTTATTCTTTTACGTAATAATTAAATTGGAATCCGATTTTGCGTCAGAGAAAGGTTACGGAGCCAGCGTTATACGTATACACCGCCGGAGACTTATATTCGCGAGATTTCTATTACGGCGATATCGTAATTGTTTCGGAACGCTATAACGAACGCGTTACGTCACTCGAAAAGTCGGAAAGTCCGAACCGAATAACGAAAATAACGAAATAACGCGCGGCGGCGGTACTTACGCAAGCAATATTCGTAACGTACGCGCGTCGGCCGTCCGTGCGAAGGCACGGCTTTCGGCCAAAACGAAAAATAAAAACCCGTCGGCAATTGTTATTGGCCGGTGTCGTTTATAAATAAAAATGTCAGAACGGGTACTTACTCGATCGAGATCGAAGCCGGCCATTGGGCGCGCCACGGAGGTCTTCTGGACGAGAGTCCGGCGGTAAATAACGTCCGTGGAACGATCGCGGCGCGCCGCGGAGACGAGCAGCGAGAGCGGTGGTGGCGGCGGCGGCGGCGGCGGCGGCGGCGCGCGCACAGGTAACGGCGAGTCGGGCCCCGGGGGTGGGGAAGAGTGAACGGCCGGACGGGGTGTGGACGGCGGAGGGGCGTCGCGAGCTGGCCGACCGAGTGAGATTCGACGCCGGCCGGCTCGAAAGTCCGTTAAGTATGTACAGGTGCGCGACGCCGACAAAGAAACTCGGCGACGAAAAAATTGTAAAATAACGAACGATTCGTTTTGGGATGGCTTTAGGGGGAAGGAGTCGTCGGTCGGACGTGCTTCGGCGGTCGCCGTGCCGGGTCCACACTGTTTGATATGCGCGCGGCGCCCGTGTACTTATATGAAATACGATCGTCCAATAGATCTACGGCGATATATACGTACGTAGTGGCTTCCGGTCGTTTCGATCGATCGAACGGATTGCGAAAGAGACGCGTTTCGGAAAGATTTTTCGAAATCCGATTTTAATTATACCTCCTATACTACGTGCACGATGTTCGGCGAAACGTACCGACGTTTCGAAATCCGGCGTAAGCTTTCTTTCGGCGACGGACAGGTGTGCGTGCGCGCGGTCCTCCTCCCTTCGCGTTCGACGAAAAACTCGCGCGCTCTTCCTATTACATATATCGGTTGGGCGAATTATGTTTACGACGACGTTCGCGACGCTTAAACAACCGACAACGGCGGAAACGTTTCGCCCGATCGTTTTTTTTTTTTATAAAATCGCGCACTACCTTTGTGTGTAGTAACGACGGGTCGTTTACCCGATCGGTACGAACCGATAAAACGGTTATCATTTACGTACCACCGTATCGCTTAGGACGAACCCAAAAAAAAACCACAACATTTTTCCCGACGTTCCGGCCGTTTATTTCTGAAAAAAATCTTTACGACCGGTACACTACACTCTTCTGAACGTTAACTTTTGAAGTTTTAGTTAAAAAAAATGTATATATAACGAAATAAACGAGGCGGTCGCGAAAACACCACCCACGTTCTCCCGGTTCGATCGATAAAATACGGTCGGTATTCTAATCCGGATTAGAAATCGACCGGTGTGTGTGTGTGTGTGTACATACGTGGAACGCGCGAACGAACGTGAGAATAGTTAACCGACGGGCCCTTTTTAAAGTACGGCGAAAATCCCGAAGGGGGGGGTGTGGAGGACGGTTAGGTCAGGTTAATTTTGTTACCGCGGATTTAGAACCCGGGGCGGTATAGGAATATGGAACTGTGGAAACCGGCCGGTTTGCGAACGGTTACGAAAGGTTTCGTGCACGGGCGGTAATTATGATTACACCGTGGCCGTGTTTTACGCGGAAAACGGCGGGCGCGGGATTTCGCAAAAGGACGGACGGGACGTAAGTACGCACCGGGCCGGTTGGGAAATCGTAAACGTTCCGCGGCGACACACGCGCGCAATGGCACGGTAACGTTCGTGTGTTGTTGCACGCTCGGCGCGACGAAATACGCGTGTAACACGCGCCGGCTGACCGAAACGGCCGACTAGTCGGCGAACGCGCAATTAAAACGGGTAATTCGTTTACACGGCCCGAGCGGCCTAACAACCGTCCCGGTTCGGCCCGTCAGTATAGCGCGCCGGTGTTACGAGTGCGCCGGCGCCAATAGTCCGGTTTCGTGTTACCGCGAACCGTTCGCGGCTCGGACAATCTAAACGGACGGGAGAATGTCCGCGATACGGCGCCACGGGGCGGAAAAACGGTTCGGTCCGTCTAAAATCGACAAGATCCGACGACACTCTATTCGAACCGACGAGCGAATGCCTACTCCGACCGCTTGAATGGAAAACCGTACTCGCGGACCGTTAAACCATTCCCACACTTGGCCATCCACTGGCGAACGGCCAAGAATTAGAGCGAACGGCGCGGGCCAACAATCCAACGTTAGTTCGCCCGGATTTCCGAGTATACGTACAAGCGTACGTTAAATCGGTTCCCGGTCACGAACGGTACTAACCGAAAATGAAACTCGTTACTCGATAATTTCGCCGCTTCCCCGGCGTACGTTCCGGCCGCCAAGCGTTTCGAACGACTAAAGTCCGTTAATTGGCGAAACGTTTTCGGGATTATTCCGGCCCGTTTCGAAATCACGGCGGTCATTTTTACGGTAACGAAGAACAAAAACGACGTTCGTCTCACGGGGGTTCGCGTTTCCGTTTCCGGCCGTTTTTCGAATTCCGAATTTTTCGAAATATAATCGAAACGTGTTGTTTACGGTAATACGTCCGACGTTTTACGAAATGATCGGTACGTCGAATTTTCGGAAAAGTCGTCGACATTTCCGAAACGCTCGGATTAGCTCGATCGACGGGTAGAGAAATGATCCGTTTCGACGTTACGGAAAATGGTCGTTCGGCGATAAAACAACTAAGCGACGTCCGCGTCGTCGCCCGACCGAACGGAATATTGGCTACGATAAATTATCGTTCGTACCGAAATTGTTGGCGAGAAAACGGGAAACGTCGTACGAAAACGAACGTGTTCCGCGCGCGCCGTACTCGGCGATTTCCGAAAAAAAAAAACGAAAATATTTTTACGCCGGTTATTTAATCCTCTTCGGGAACGATACGTTGGCGATTATATGCGCGCGGCGTACGGCGTTTACGTAACGCCGACGGGTAATTGAATAACGCGCGTACCCGAAGTACGGCGATAATTGCGAAACGTCCGCGCGCGCTTCAAATAGTTTACAAACATTACGAACGAACGCGACGGTCACGTTACCGGGTCACGCCCCGCCGATTCGCGCACCGCGTCGGAGCGAACATCGCCGGCCGGGCGCGACTATTATTAATAAACGGACTTGATTTGAAAATGCCGCCGCTACGACCGGCGGCCACGAAAATCTCGTGGCCCACCCCCATTCGGCCGTTACTTTTTGTTTTTCGTCGTCGAATATAATTTTCGTAAACGTTTTCGGCGCACCAACCGGTATCGCTTCGACCGCGGTTCGCCGACAAAACGAACGTAACCTTCCGAAAACGCCGCGGCAATTCGTTTTAGGGGACCGAACGTCCAAACGATCGTGCAACATGGCGCCGGCATTTCACCGGTCCGATTTCGAACATACCGCGACGGTTTTCATTTTACGGGACGTTCCGCGCCGTTGTACGACTTTTAACCGGCCGAACGTGACGTTATTTCGCGCATCCGTTTAATCGGTTCCGGGGAGTTCGAACCCGCCGGTTCGATAATTTGCGTCGAAATCCGAACGCGTGGCCGAATACGGGAAAAATTGAAAATAATTGAACGCGAATAAAACGAATCGTAACGAACGCGGCCCGACCGTGAGCTTTACGATCGCGTATTTGTCACGTACCGGAACCCGTCGTCGATAAGGTTTTTCGTGTTGTTTTCGGAATCCCGTTCGGGTGCCTCTCCCCGGTGGTAAAAGAAAACGAAACCGGGAACACGACCGGCCAGGCTACGGTCATCGTTGACGCGTTGTTTACCGCGGCGCGGCGTTCGACGATTAATTATTACGACGGGCGTGTACACGCCCCGTTCCCGGCGATCGTTGGAAATTCGCGGTTTACCCGGCCCGAGCCGAACCGCCGTTTACGACCGTTCCCGATTAGTACCGTTTAAAAGCCGTCGGACTTTTACGTAGGAACTGTGCGTGTGAAACCGGACGCTCGACGAAACCGCGTCGAGCCGTATTTACCATAATGGTCGCGTAATCTGTTCACCGGACGTCTCGAACGACAATAAAACCACGAAACTCGTCCGCCGGCGCGCTCTTTGTTGTACGCACCTGTCGACGTCGGTGCCGTCCGTGCGAACGCCACACCAAGCTCGCCGTCGACGACGTCACCCGGTCGTCGTGGCTCGACAACGTGGACCCCGCTCGACCCCGGCCAACGGCAAAAACGTTACGGTTTCGCTCAACGCGGGGGGCAACGATTTACGCGTTTTCGCCGAATTTCGGGAAAACGTAAAAAACCCGCTCGGTACGTTCTCGGCCCGCGCCCGCGTATTTCGGCGTGTTCGTTCGCGCACGAACGCTCCCGGATCCGTTCGTAATAAGTTACGGCGGTTTTGTTTCTCGCCAACGGGACCGTTAGTAGAAACGTTAGTTTCCGTAAAAAAAAAAAAAAACACCCCCTCCTCATAACGGCAATTGGTTTCCGGGGCCCGAAATAACGATCGAGTATAAAAATAAAAACGGAAAAATCGACGATCGGAAACTTTTAACCGAATTACGTTCGTTATTAATATTATTATCGTTATTAAAGGGTACGGGCCATCGAGAATGTTAGCTTCCAACTACCGGACGAGGGAAACGAATAGTCTTTACTGGGGAAGCGTTATATCCCGTACGGTCGTCAACGATTTAACGACGACAAAGAAATTATTTCGTCGACCGTTTTTGTACGGAAATAGGACGAACACGTACGAAATATGTTCGGTTCGGGAAAATCGTAGACGGATCGTAACGATCCTATTCGAATCAACGAAAACTATCGAAACGCCGGCCTACTCGTTTTACGCCCTACTTGTTACGATTATATGACGCGCGATTTCGACAAACGTACCGATACGATGTTAGCATCACGCTACTTGAATTTCGAGGTCTACCCGTGCATAGAGATCGTGATCTAGGTCGGGATATTTTCGCCGTCGTCCAACGCCGGACGGGAACCACCGGCGGAACGGACTTGGCGACACCCCGCACACTATTCGACAGTTTCGCCGCGGCGACGGTCGGTTTTCTTTTCACGTTCGACCGCCCGAAAACTCGTTCGGTACACCGGTCGACGATTCGGCAGCCGGTTTGCGGCGCGCGCGCGCGCAATAGGGCCGCGACAGACAACGTTGAGCGACGACCGTCACGAAACCGAACTCGTACGGGACGGGCCCGCGGTTCCGGGTACGCCGTCAGTTATCAGGACCGATTGTCGTTCACGTTCGGTGGGGCGGTTAATCCGGTCGACGAGACTTTTTCACATTTTCGTCGCCCAGTCGAAAATCCGGTATTCGTGAACGCGTGTCCGAGACGAAAACTGGGCCCGGAGCAGCGCGCTCGTACAATTTTTCGAAAAAAAAAAATCCCATTTTCCCGTATACGTATCCGGTACGCGTATTGAAAATCGCCGTCGTACGTTACGGACGCGAGATGTTTCGCAAAGACCGTGGGAATTATCGGAAAAATCGCGTTACTCTCTTACGCGTGTATATATACAAGAGAGTTCGTAATCGTTGAGTAACACCAAACGTTAATTATTCGAATTGAATTTATACCGGGCGTCGAATAACTTTGTCCGAGTAATTTCGTGACCACGGGACAATGTGTTAAGTACAGTTTTCAATTAGCCGTTACGATAAAAACGAATATTATGAAAATACACTTCGTTTTACCCGTGAAAAGGGCGAAACCGACACGAGCGTTATTTAGGATTTCGTTTCACAAATGGCGTCGATAACTACGCCCGAATGTTGGGAATGTTTAACGCGAAAATATTTTCGCCTTCGTCCCCTTATTTCTTCTCAGCTATTTGGGACGTTGGTCCTCGACCTTCTTCATTCAATCTCCCACACCACACACACACACCAACGGCAAACACGCGATCACGTTCAACCATTTCTTCGTTGGTCTCCCTCTACTTCCTTACACGCTCGTAACCGTTCTTACCGCAAACTCACTCCTCGTACGTAACACGCCCGAACACCGTCAATTCGTTTTAATCGACTCTTACGCGTCCTCTAATTCGTTTCCACCAAACTCGATACGAAAATACGTCGACTTCGTTACGTAATCTGCTCGTTCGATTGACGGACGGACCACCGGCGTATGACGCGCGCGCACACACACAACGTCGAAACAAAAAAAACAAAAAACGACAAAAAAGTCGGGTAACGTTCAAAATTGACGCGATCCGTCGGGTGCCGACGCGGGCCAATCGGCTCGTCGGCCGATCAAACAGATTCGATTACGACGTATTACAGTTGGTGCGTACGTAGAAAAGCCGCGAAACGGCGCCGGTCGCGATTTTCTTCGTTCGACGGTGAACGTTCGTTAAATTGCGAAATTACTTACGAGAAATCACCGGATCCCGATATGGGGCCCCACGCGCGGTCGAGTTTGTATAATACTTTTTATACGTACGTATTACGCAACGCGTATATTTTTATTCAAAACCGTTTAAATCGTACAAACGTTAAATACTTTCACGAAATATACACGCGCGTAATACTAATTACGAGAACCGGTAATTATATTTTTTAAATATTCGTACAGGATTATATTATAGTTTTTAAAATCGGGCGTGGTTATAACTAACGACGGTTAATTAGCGAAAAACGAAAAAAAAAAAACGGTAACGTAAAATTACGTTTACGCCGTAATTCGCGTACCGGCCGGCGCTCCACGATTCCCGTTCGTTTATATTTAAACGACGGGCCGCGTTTATACGCGCGTCAGCCGGGCGTTTTTTTAACGAAACCACCCGCGCGCGCGTTCCGTCGGGAACAAAGCGAAAACGGTATCGTACGCGCGTCACGTCGTACCGATCGGCGATCGATAACGGACCAATAATAGTATTCGGACCGCGTACCCCCATATTGTTATATAAAACGAACCCGATTAATCCGGTAACGAAAATTCGCGCTTACGTACGCCGTAAACGTTCGTTTTCCGTTCCGAAAATAGTTTTACGGGGGCGCCGTACGATTAGCCGGGTCGTGTTTTTTTTTGGGGGGGAGGGCATCTCCCCCCCTGCAAACCCGGTTCGGTTTTGTTTCGTCCGTTACGCGACCGATCCCCGCGTCCGTTCCAACGATGACCCTATTATACGTTAATATAATAAACGCGCGATGCCGGTAAATTTCGATTTCGTCGGTCGTACCGTTTCTAGACACCCAGCGGACGCCGGATACGACGATTTACGGCCGTTACCAAACGCCGGCAAACCGTTGCGCGTTATTACTAGTACGCTCGTCTCGGGCACCGTATTATTCGCGTTTCGTGTCCGCGACGACGATCCCCTAAGCGAAACACGCGTGCGCCAATGTACCGCGCAATCGCGCCGGGTGTTGTACCGTAAGATCGACGGTCTAGTCGTAAACGGCCCGATAACCGCCGAAACACGTCCGTCCCCGGTCGAGTGGAAATCGCGTTGCTATTGTATTATTGCGTAATACGCGCGAACTCGTAGCGTCGGTTTTCTGTTTCCGTACGAAAAACGTATACCGCGACGTTCGCGTCTATTACGGGCACGTACTTTTCCCGCCGACGGCGTTGTTCCGCCGGCTGGCTGGTTCGTCACGTTGTTTTCGCGCGTGTTCGTCTAGTTGGGCCCGACGCAATATCGATATGGCCGTTATTGGCGAAACAAAACGAACGAAAAATACGCCCGGCGCGCGAAAACGACGACCCCGGTAAAAATCGGACGTATCCTCCTCGCAGAGCCGGTTTTTCGCGATTTGTTTGTTCGGGCCGACGCCGCCGGTGACATTGCGACAACGCCCCGGCGCCGTTCGTTCCAAGTACAAATACACGCCGATATTTCCGAGTGCAACTAAAAACGGTTTGGTTTGTTTTAAACCGAAGTGTCGATCGCGTTATATATATATAAAAACAATCGCCGTTTATTAAATTAAACGACAGATTCGTCCCTTACGCTCGTTTCGTGTTTAACCGGTCGCGCGCACGGTCGTGAAAACGGTAACATTTCGAAAACGACCCGAACGAGAACCGCGCGTCTAGATAGTGTTCGGATCGAAAACCGGTCGTCGTCGTTTGAATAGGAAACCGCGAAACGAAACGGAATCGCGCGTGGTCATATATATATATATATCTATAAAACGATCGAACGCGCGCGCGAACAGAAAGAAATGAACAAAAAAAAAACGAGTCCGGTTACGTAAATCGTTTACGATCCCACTAGGGAACGTGCCGGAAATCCGCGACGCTCGTCGTCGTCTCTTATCCGATGTAATCCGTTCGGATCGACGTATCGGGAAGACAACACGCGCCAAACGTAACCGAAATCCCGGCGGCTTTCGCGCGTAAACACCGAATCGGCGCCGGTTCGAACGGAAATTCGTCCGAGCGTCGCTCGCGTTCGTCAACCGTCCCGTGTTCGCGCCGTGACCTTATTGGCCGATTACGACGGCCAGTTTGTCACGTTCGTTTCGAACGCCCGAAAACCGTATCGGGTCCGTCGAGACCATTCATGACGAGAAACTATTATCGTGGGCGGCCCGGGCGAGAGTGTAAAACTCGTGGGTAACAACGCGTACGCTGCTGCTGCTGTTGTTGTTGTTGTCGATCTCTAGCTTTCTCGAAAAAAAAACGAAAAAAATTTCGCCCCCGAAACGTACGCGCGCTTTATATAATAATAGGATCCGGTTGTCGATCGATCGCGATATCGACAGAAACACGTCCCCGTTCGTTTTTCTCGCTGGGTTCGTCGACCCGACCGGAAACACCGCGACCGATTCTCGAGGGACGGTTGGGTTAGGTACGCGCGTGTATTTTCGTACGAAAAACCCCCCCGTGGACGGTCGTTGGCGCGCGCTTCTCTGGAACGAACGGTGACCGTATTACAAAAAAATAAAACGAAAACCGTACACAATGTGTAACGACGGCATGGGGTTGGACGTCTAGCCGGGTCGCGGTCGACTGTCGTGGACGAAACAAAATTGGACGCGGGACGGAACCGACCGGCCGAAAACGAGCTATTTGATATGCCGAAAATAGCTTTGTCTATCCGCCACGGCATCCGTACGGTTGGTTCCACGCACAAACGTTTGTATTTATTCTCCACTCGCAACGACCGACCGTAGCGGATACGCGTTCGAACGACTCGTTACAAATATCGTGATGCTCCGATCAAAATACGGACGGCAACTCACGGAAAATATATTCGACCGTACACCGTTTTTTGTTCGTTCCGACGGCCTATCGTCGTTCGTCTATCTAACCGTGAACGAATCGCAACGAGATGTTCGTCAAACTCGCGACGGAAAAATACGATCGTCGGCCGGCTTTTTTTGTGCCACCCGGTGCTTCGTTTATCGATTTTCGTCGTCGCGAATATAACACGGCCGTAGACGTCGCAAGTTTTTCCCGGCAGGCGCCGCCGCCTGTTGGCGGTTTTATTTTATGTTTTATCTCGCGACGGACCGCCCGTTACAATTCGGACGTCTAGTGCAACGGAACCGTAACGGCTAGGCCGCTACCAAATCGGGAACGAAACGGAAATAATATATTTTCGTTTTTATGTGGGCGAACGACGATGTAAGCGGTACCGTCTCAGGGGACTGTCCCCACCGTGTTAGCTTAACGTACCTAAAGGGAGACGTAAAATGGGCTGCGCCGTGGCACGGGATTGTCCTGTTACCGCGCGCCGTTCGAGCGATAGTTTTCAAGAATGATCGTAGATCAACGCGTTTGACGTACGGGGACGACGACGTTGCTCGCCATCTACGGACGTTTTCGTAAATCCGAAATACCGCTTTCGGACGTAAGTGGAGTGTATTGCCCATAATAGGTTTAAAGAAAAAAGCGTAACGGGCTAGTTTTAGTAGAGATTTCGACTTTGTTCGCCATTCCGATTGGATAAAAACGGTCGTGGTCAACGGCGATTTTATTATTCGCCCGTCGGGTTTTCGTCGTTTCGGTACGCGTCGGTCCGAACGGTTTCTATGTCGATCGTCAAATCGATTTCGGGGAAACAACGGAGGAACGCGATTGAAACGTCACTGGCGTCGGCCCGGCAATTATTATCGTTTTCCCAAAAACGCCGTTATCGTCGAACGCGAGCGTGATCGTGTGACGTCACACCGGGTGGGGCGGCCAGATACACACGTTCGGGGTGTTATCGTTCGGTCGAGGACAACGAAAAATGATCGCCGCGGCGATTGATACGCGTAAGTACGGGCCGGCGTTTCCGGGACATTACGCGCGATACTCCGTCGTACAATTGCGGTCCGAACGCGTGCGAATAGTTATCGCGTTGCCGATTATTTTATCGTAGCGGAAGGCGTTTGCCTCGGATATCCGCGCCGTACGTTTGCGCACGGCTATCGTAAATACGTCGTGTGGTAATTGGGTTGGCCGGCGCGTACTTGGCGGCCGATAATCGTGTAAACGAATAATCGAACGGAAAACGCGTAACTAAACGAAAACTGTTTTCGTCCACACCGGCGTTTCCGACTATCCGACAGCGGCGACGAATTTCCCAGCGAGTAGTTCAACCAGACGCGCCAAACAACACGGCCTCGGCCATTAATTAAGTTGTCTACACGCGGCTCCTAAAACGTAACGCTCCAATTAAACCACGGTATACCCGGGTAAAATAACTCGGGACTTGCGTTCCGACGTTGTTCCCCGTACGTGACAGTTGGCGCGACCAGAGCCTTGTTGAAGTATTCGACGGAATTGTCGAATAATACGAACAACGGTTGTACAATGTGCGGTAGTTTCGAAGTTTCGCGTAATCACGGGAAGGGCGAATTGGCCGTTAAGAAAGAACGCGACGGCGATATTATTATTCCGTTTCGGATTCGTACGGCGTTACTTAAAAAAAAAAAACACGTACGCCGGTCGATCGTATTTAAACACTTACTCGGTTTTCGGTAGGGTAAACAAATATTGTCCGTCACAACTCTACCGTATATGTCATCCGATCCAGCAGGCCAGCTGATGAGCCACGTTTACTTATCGGTTTCGAACAGTTTTACAATCGACCGGATAACCTAATCGCATCGTCCCCGACGGAAAATTCCCCGTACGTGACTTACGCCACGATCGTATTGTGATACCGGGCGATCCGGTGTGACTCCTGCCGATATCCGCGATAATCATTCGAACGTTGGGGCCGTCGTTTTCACTGCCGGCCACGGGCCGACCGTTTAGTATTAACGTTACGAAAAATACGCGGTCGACCTAACCTTGCGCGTTACGAAAACGGCGCGCGTCGTCCAAACGGCAATTACGCGCACGCGAGACCGCCCGGGCCCGATAATTACGAAATCCACCGACCGGCCGTGTTTTCAAAATGCCCCCGACGATTCGCCCGACAATTCCGAGGCCGGGGTAACGGAGCCACGAACGACGGCGTGAATCTCCTCCGACCGGAACGGACGTCGGTTTCGTCACACGATTTCCGGCGCCGGTGCAACTAAGTACGCGAAACGAAATCTAAGAAAATCAAAATTGGGGCGTTCGAAAATCGTCGCCTATTAGTTCCGCCATTACGCGAATATATATATAAACACCGCGGACGCTTGATTTGTCCACGTATCGTCCGATTGTTCATTCGGCGTCGACGATTTATTAAACGTTACCCGGTCCGAAACAAGTGGTCCAACTACGTTTCCGTTACGAATTTATTTACTTACAACTTTTCGTACTCTCGTACGTACGAGTTATCACACACACACATACATTACGTACTCGCTAGTAACGTAAACGGTTATACGGACGAAAATCGAACGGATTTTTTTTTTTCGAAACAAAAATGGATCGTTGTGTGTTACCAGTAGTAGGCCAGCCGCGTTTCGAAACGTACGCGAACGGTATTATTTGACGACGACGTGTATTATTATGTAAGCGCCGCGCGTGACCGCTATTCGTACATCGCGTTTCGTACGTACGAATCCGCCACGTTAATAACTGGTCGCCCGTTCGTAATTATTCGGACTGTTTATTACGAAATCGGGTTTGGGGTCACCTATCGGCCGGCGATCACGTACGCGTACGGCGAATCCGACAGTGGACGTCGAACAAACGCGATTCGTCGTCGTCGTCGTGTGCCACGCGCCGCTAGACGGAGGTACGACGACGATTACCGGAACCGTCGGCCGATTAACAAACGGGGCCAAAACGTGATCCGGTCGAACGTCAACGACACCATATATCCGTACATCGAGAACAAACGGACGCGTACGGGAGCCGGCTTATTAAACGTCGTTCGACCGGTACGGGCGTGTGCAGGGTCGAAGTCGTGGCGTAATATTCCGTCCGATTTCGTCGATAAACGGTCGGACGGTAATTACACGCCCTAACCTAACGAGATGGACGGAGTGAGCGCGTCCCGCCAGTTTCGTTCCCGACGCGCGGAACGTGGCCCGGTGAGTCCGAATCGGAAACGATTCGTCCGGCAGTTCGTTTTCTGGCCCGCACGACCAACTCGAACGACACGAAACCGTCCGCCGGACGTTACTGTTGTCGTTGGGTTCGTGCCGGACACGCTGTTTATTTCGGTCCGTCGTCGCCCGGAATACCGGTGTGTTTTCTGCCACAGTACGGCGGAACATATACGCAACACAAAAATATCACTAAACTATAGACCATCACTTTTTCGAAATATTCTCGGTAAAACCTCAAAACTTGATTTAAAAACGAAAATTACTATGTATAATCTAATTCCCAAACCTATTTGGACGTACGGCATCCAAATTTTGGGGATCTTCCAAAAAAACAACCAATGTACAAAAAATTCAAATTTTCCAGTCGAAAATACTCCGCCTAATCACAAACGCTCCTCCACACGTTCCCCACCTTACTTTACACACAGATCTAAGAACACCCATGGTAAATGAAGTTGCTAAAATCAACTATATACGCTTCTATAAACGCCTCCTTAACAACTCAAATCCTCTTATTGCCGATTTATCCAACGTTACACTACCTGGAAATCCAATAAGAAAGCTCAAGCGCCAATGGCCTAGAGACTTCTTAAATTAACATTGTACTTTACATCTTCACAATTTTATATAAATAATGAACCACCGCCGAAGTACCGTCGCTGGACGGTCTCTTCCTCGAGCGTTCATGACATTATAATAATCTAAGTAATTCACTTCGACTTATTGTACTGAATCCGATACAGATTGTCGAATATTCTAATAAAAAAGAAAAAAAAGAGTACGGCGGACAATTTGCCCGGCGTAATGACAACGTGGACCGGTAAAAAACGTCCCGTACGTATTCGACAAAAATACGACCGACACGCGCGAGATATATCGTTATTTTATTCGGTTATTCGTCGACGATTCAATACACATTTTCGCGTATAATAATAATAATAATAATAATAATAATAGGTACAATAGTAGTAGTTAATGAATATTAAAAAAAAAAAAAAAACGCGCGGGGCTTTTTTACTTACAACGCGTACGACTCGTCGTACTCCCAACGTCGAGCGTTCGTTTTGTGTCACATGTCGCGCGGGTGCTAGCGAATCGTAAAGGGAAAGGGACGCGTTTTAAACAACGGTCGCGACGAAAATCTAGTCGCTCGTTCGAACGTAATACTATTAGTAGGCTATTTTTCAAAAAAAAAAAAAACGTTTTTAGAAATACTGGTAGCGTCGAAAACGATTGTTTTTTTTAAAACTCCACCGAGATCGAAGATGTTGACAGTGCAAAGGATAGTCTAGGTGTGAAGTAAATGTGGTGACGTACTCTCGACGTATTATACGCGCGCGTACGGACGACGCGCTATGTTGACGAATCGTGACGAAGCTCGCGTACATGAGACCGTTTTACGAACAACTTAATACCGAAGACGACGGCGGTAAGGTGTACGCGTTGTCGTTCCCGGACCCGTTGGTCCTTTGCTGCTCCCGTTATTTGGCACACGTGAGACGCGACGGCGGCGCGTTCGCGATCCGAACGAGAAGAGACGAGCACGCCGTAATCGCCGCGGCAATATATATATACGTCAATCGGTACGTGGGCGAAATTCGAACAAATCGCTAGTGAACTAAAGGAGATGCCGACGGCGTATGGTTGACGGAGAGGGACAGGAAGGTTCGGGCTTTAAGTTAACTCCGGCCGTCGTCCGGAACTTCCGGTGCCGTATGGGCGCAACAACACACGTCACGGACCCTTCGCGGCCAGCATGCCCTCGCCGTCGTCGTAGTCGTCCACGTCTTCGTCTTCGTCGCCGCGGCCTCCAGCGGTCGGCGGCTTCTTCGTTTTGTTCGCGTTCTTCCCGAACGCCAGGTCCACGTCGTCCTTGTCGATGTGCGACGACGAATACTCCGAACCGGCGCCCAACGACTCCACGGCTATGTACGAGGCGGAGAACCCTTTGCTCACGACCGTGCTGTCCGTCACGAACCGAAGCAACAGCGCGTCGTTCATCGATATCAAGTCCGTCGGGTTCTGAAACACACACGCGCACGATTCGGGGTATTGCGGGCACGGGGACCCAACTTAATCCCGTCGGTCAGTGTTCCGAGAAGTTCCCGTCCGGGACCGTCGGGCTCGTAATATATTTTGCCGACGGGCACTCGATGTTCACGGTATGATTAGACACCTAGACGAAAACTCCGCCGTACGGAACGAACGAAATCTATTTGCGATTCGAGACGGCGTCCGTCTCGTTAGGTACTGTAGGTAGCTCGTTTTAGCGAACTGAACGAGCCGTCGTTTTTGGGTTTTTGTTTTTTTTTTTTTTTTTTGGAAAGTTTTTCGAGCGCGTAATTCGAACAATTTCACCTCCTCTCTCGCCATTTTTATTTATAACGTTATCGGCTTTCGATCGTATACACGCGACGACTAACGATTTTAAATACGCATTCCGAAAGAATACACTACCCCGCGCGGGAATTTACGCGTTTTTCGAAACCCGACGAGTGTTGCTCGGAGTAATAAGGATTGAAGTGTAAGATCACGCGGTTAAATGCAACGGTACCGAAACAGAAATATTGGAAATTAACCGTTTTTTGGGTGGAGGGATGGAGAAAAATGGAAGGAGACGCCTTATCGGACATTTTTAAAGCCGATTGAAGGCCCGACCTATAAACGGTATATGATTGTTTCAACGTCCGTCGAATGCGAACGTATTTATCGTAAATGTTTCGACGTTTTTTTTCCGATCGAATATTTTCGTCGTTTTATACGTTTTGTCGTTTGAACTTCGTTAACGACGAAATTAGCGATTTCGGTTACCGCGTTGCAAAGGTTCACGATTAACGGTTTAGCGGAGAAGCGCGTTCTTAACCGAAACCTAGTTTCTGGTCCGAACGGTTATATTACTCGTACACGCCAGTCCGATTTCGAGCGTTCGTTGGAACAACGGTATACTCACGGTCGGTCCGCAGAATCTACCGAAGAACGGTCCACTCGTGTCCAAGCTGCTCCACACCTCCACGTAATCATACATGCAGTCCTTTTCTTCTTCCAGTTCGAACGTGAGGAACGTCAGGTGCACGTTCATGTTGGGTTTGGCCTCGATGGTCCATTCGCAAGTGGCGTCGTTATCGTAGTTCAGGTCGCCGTAATTGGAATGCGAATAAAAGTGCTTCACGTTGTCCGTGGCTATCAGTCTACCGCCGCAAACTGCGGCGTATACGAAACAAACGCGTTTTAATACGAATATTTGGCGACCCGTTGCCGTTTTGACACCGTCGTCGGGTTATTAATACGAATTCGACGACGAAACACGGACGAATTTCCGCGCTCGTTTTACGGACGAAACGTTAAGCAAATAATTGTATGGATCGACGGTGATGACCGATAAACTATATTCGTCTATCTATCGTTCGCCCGGACGAACATTTTCTAGTCTCAACGCGTATAATCGGTCTTGTGTTCGAATAATATTTTTGTAAATACGTTTGCCGAATTTCTATTCTCGTCGTCTACTTCCGTTTCGAATGTAAAAAAAGAAATAATCGATTGGCCCTTTGCCGACTAATATAGATTAGAAACCGTTTGAAAACCTATGTGCGCGTATGACGATAGTCGATTGTCCAAACGGCTATGTATACACGGAATATTGGAAAGGGGAAGGGGCAGCTGTTTTCGAAAACGTATTTTCTCGATTTCGGTACGAACCTAACCGGACTCGTTTGAACGTGACGTACCATTTTCGCGGTAACAACCGGTTCAAACAGATGGCGCGAAAACAAAACGATGTACGTTTGGTTGCGGAACGCCAATCGCGTATTAAAGAGAACGAAAATAATTACAACAATAAGCCGGACAATGTTTGACACAGGCCCGCTACGGACTTTGAGAAACGACCAATCGACGAGTACGGCTAATAATATCGTCAATTGTAAGGTCCTATTTATTTAAAATCGAAAAGTAATATTCGTGTTCGATTTTCGCCGTACAGTTTTAAAACGTGTGTTTGGGAATACATCAGGGGACGATTAGACGGAATTCTGAAAAAAGGGGAGCCAGTCGTGGAAGTGGCTTTAATAAAAATACGCGCGTTTCCGTCGTTCATATTTTGTGTTATTCCGACGTTTAACTACGAAAACCGGCCGTTTTATGAGGGGCGAGTTCGATTTCACATTAAATCGCCTCTCGTATTGCAAGTATAAGCCACACGCGTATTTCGAATCGGGCTTTTTGTTTATTCGGAAGTCGAATCGGCAAATATGTACAAAAAGGAACAAATTTGTCGAATACCTTCGGAACTGGAAATACGCTATTATTAACACCGCGAACACTTGGGGCAAAAGTATTCTTCACAAGACCGCGCGTAACGCATCGAACACGGGAAGCAAATATCGTACACGCGCCTAACCTGTGGCGTGCGTGGCCAAAAATCCTTTGCGTTGCACCGAAGCGTCGCTTTTGAACGCCAAATACAGTTGATTCGACGAGGACACGATGGGATGCGGACTTTTCGAACCGCAAAACCGGCCCAACGTCTGCGAATCCGGCGTGGGCCCGTCGTAGAACGTGATGTGGTCGTAGGCGCATTCCTGGTGCGGTTCCATTTCGAAGGTGTCGAACAGCTGAAAGGGCAACGACGAACGTTAGAACGCGATTATTAGATTATTTTCGCGGCTCGCGCGTTCGAACACTTTCGCACGAACCGAACCGCGTCAAGTGGGGACGAGTCGATGGGACCGAAATCGGCGTAAAACCGTTTTACGTCCGAAAATTTGGACGAAATTCCGACCGATCAAAGCGAACCGACGGTTCGTCAATTCCGGACAGAGATTCGAACCGTCGTGTGGGATATCGGTGGTCCCGATGAAAAACCGTTTGAAAAACTGGCGTTTATTATTTTCGCACTTCGTCCGAGTGTACTAACGAAAAATATTTGTCTGGCTTTTAATGTCTACGCGTACGGTAATCGTTATAACTATATCGAATCACCGGCTGGCGATCATCCAATACTTCTCACACAACAACACGCGTTCGGGAAATCGCCTGATCGGATACACCTTAGAAAAGGCGCGTTTCCAATTTCGCTCGGGCGCGGCCTCGTCGAATCGGCGTAACGTCAATCGTACGAGATTGTCCGCGTGCACGGTGGTCGAATTTCAGTAAGTCAACGTCGCCGGGACGAGATACGTTTTACAACGACCAGGGCTTCGAAACGGTATTTTAGATACGTCTAAAACGATTTGAGGACGCCGCGAACGCCTTTCGGATCGACCGGATTTGACCGAAATCCGGTTGTCGACACGCGGGTCACTAACACTGTACGCGCGTAAACTCCGTTTGTGATTAACTTTATCGTTGTCCGCCCCTGGGAACGGTTTTCTTGCGGCTTACCACTTTGATCCTGTGGCCCGGCGTGGTGGTGAAATGCCAAACGCAATCCTTCCGGCCGGGGTACGAGTCCGGATAGTTGGGGCTGCTGATTTTGCCGTGCGGCGCCGAGATCTCGTGCTTGCAACCGCCCTCCTTGCAGTCGTGCTTGTTCTCGTGCAACGTGAACCCGTTGTTGCACGTACACTCGTACGAACCGGGCGTGTTCTTGCACTCGTGTTGGCAACCGCCGTTGTTCACGGCACACTCGTCCATGTCTGCGAAACGGCGAATGGTCAATCCTCAACGTATTACGTAAAAAACGGAACCGGTGGCGAAACGCTCAAACTCGAGCCCCTCGGCAAATATAAAACCGGTCCGCGAAATTGCCCACCCCGGACGCCGTAAATCGTACACGAACGAATTCCGTCGAAAAAATGTTACTTTCGGCCGCGAATGTCGATGAACGCACTGGTTCGTTCGTGCACTTACCCGCGGTCTATTCGCCGATTGGAGGGGAGATAGGTCCTTTTAACCGAAAACAATTCCGTAAATCTTTTTAAGGTAAATCGCGAAATATTACGGCCGATCCGTTCGTTTCCTTTTAGATTTGAACTCGGGAGACAGTTCCGCGCGTCGGGCGGAATTTTTGTTTTTTTTAAATTGATAATAACGTAACGAACATTTTCGATAACACCCGCGTTTGTTTTTGTAAGAAATTCGACACGCTTTTAGTGTCCATTTGGAACGCTGAAAAATTACCGTCGTTTACACTTTCGTATTACCGAAAATTGTCGACAAACTCGTATTGACGATTTTGTTATTCGAACGTATTCGCCCCGTTCGGCTAGTGAATGTTTAACACCTTCGACGGCCAATTACAAATCCGATATTTGTGTCGCGTCTATTTTCGAAAATCGTTCGATAAATTTCATAACTTTCGGGTATATAAGACCGCCTTTTAAGGCGAAGGTTTTCGAAAACTCTACTCGTCACCGATCGTGTCCGTTCGCCCCGAAATATTAACGTTTTCCTAACCTAACGGTACGTTTTGGTAATTTCTGATCGGCCACGCGGGGACATTTCACCGCGAATATAGCCCGGCGATCGTTACCGGTAAAGAAGACGGCCGCGAATCCCGTCTTGTGCACCGAGCTGTCCGATTCGAACTCCACGCGCAGCGCGTTCGCCTCCGACGTGATCATGGACGGCGCTTCTTGGCCGCAGTACACGCCGTGCTTCCGGAGTTTGTCCGACCCGATTTTGCTGTACACTTCAACCCGATCGTATTCGCATTCGGCCTAAACAGTAACATTTAAACGATTCAGCGGCGTCAGACGGCGCCACTGGTGGGCGCATTATTGCGTGTTTTACGGCGCACGCTGGAAATTATGCGATCTATATATATATATAATCGAAGGTAAAGCAATTTTCCTCGCCAAATCACGCTACATACTTCGCGTAATCCTGCCGCTCACCTGGTGCAACTGTAAAAGACGGGGAAAAAAATACGTTTCGGTTTAGCGATACGCGCGTTTTCGTTTACGAATCGTACGCGATCTATTTCGTGTACCCGCGGCTCTCTTACGTTATTTCCTTCCAAATCGAAGTGCGTAAAGTTCAACGTGATTTTGAACTGAGCCGGCGCTATTATTTCCCATATGCAACTTTTGTTTCCGGGATACAAGTCCGGAAACGACGGGCTCGTTATCGTACCGTTGGTCGCCTCGATGATGCCGCCGCAAGCGTCTGTAACCGTAGGAAAACGCGTTACGGCCGTATTAAACGCGGCGAAGAAATTCGACGACAAAATTACGCGGCCGGCTAGCGCCGGAACGGTTGGACAATCGTTCGTAACCATTTGGAAACACCTAACCGACGTGCCGGCGGGCTGCTGTCGATGTCGCGCGTCATTAATCCGCGAAACGGGCCCCGAATGACTTCGGGCTAATGATTGGCGGAGTTCCGACGAACTGTTGTAACGTCGTTTAATACCGAGCACGGCAAATACGCGACACAGAGGAAACGTATTGAGCCTAACGTATTTATATACGGGGCGAGTGTACGTCTGGCTGAGAGTTGGGTTTTCATTCGCGGGTTTGCCCACTCGGGCAACTTATATTCGTTAGAATTCCATCGAGTCACGCGGTTCCGTATGTTCGCTCGACTTAACGCGATATCCATACATTTTCGACCGTGACGTGCCATTTTCAGTGACGCGTATTCGCTCCGTGCATGCGCCCCCCCGAATATTGAGCGTTCCGTAAGACGGTTCTACTGGCAACCGCCGCGATTTTCGATTTTTTAACATTTCTAACGGACTTACTGCTTGCCCGCCGCAACTATATATATATATAACGTATTACGTACAGGTTTGAGAGTGAAATTTCGATCGGATAACTTATTTATCGAAGGGCTCTAAAAGTATTTTTTTGATACATTAAGCGCGAACGTGCTGATTGCGAAAAAATTAAGTTAACGATTTAAAAATAATTTTAAGGTCATCGAGAATTTTTCCGGTGTTCTTTTTCGATGTAGACTTATATTTACCGTTTATTTATATACCTTGGTAATCACAGGCGTAATTAAATCGGAAGTTACCGAATAAACAAAATAAATCTCAGTTGTATCGCCTTTAAAGTTTAACGTTTAAAAAATAGTTAACGTCACGGGTTTTAAGCGTCTTTTTTTTAATATGTACGATGCACGATTTTCGAATTAATTATTAATACAATTACGCGTTTTTCAAAAACAGAAATTAAGCGTTTGCAAACAATCGTACGTACGATATTTAAACATGTATTTCGAAACAAATTTATTTTCGATTTTTAAAACGTCCACTTCGAAAAACAAAGAAGTTTTAAAGTCGCGTAAAATAATTTTATTTGAAAAATCGATTTTTACACGTTCGATATATTTAATATATACGATTAATAGTGATATAAATATAATCGACGAATTTTTCTGGGAGAAAAGTTTTAAGCGATTTATTTCAAGTCGGATAGATATTAAAAACCGTCGTTAATCTAATTATTATCAAATTGAACGATATAACATATATTTTATTAGAACGAAATACAACGGATATGGTTGAATTAGGAAAACGGAGGTAGCGTGAACAAAACAGGAAACAACGTCGGAGGAAAACCAACTTGCCCCGTAAGTAATTAATCGTTCTCGAGTTGTTCGAACAAACTGAATTTCCATTAGAATTAACGCGATAAAAATGGGAGGAGGGGTTCGTTTACTTCGCTCGTCTTCCACACATTCGCGGTTGTGTGTTTGCGTCAAAAAACGAACTCGCGGTAAATGACGGGTGTTCGAATAAAATACGAAACGATAAACTTATAACGTTTTTGGCGAATTTCGTTTTCGTTTTTGAATTTCGAACGGAAAGACGGTACTCATCGGGTACCGTAAGCGCGATCGAGTTAAGATTATTATATATGTACATACGGGATGATTAATTTTTTTGTTTATCGTGGGCCGAGTTTATAACACGGGAAACGTAAAACAATAATTACCGCCGTATTTTTTTCAAGGAGTTTTTCGCTTATTTCTTTCGAATTTTTTCGTACACCTTCGATAATTGTGTCCCTATTTCGAATAGTTTGTTATAACAGTGACCTATGATTGTAATAGTTATAAATTCTCGAACGGATATTTTATTTTTTTACGGGAACGTACGATTTCTAAAATCCGAGAAATATTATTTCTCAAATATTCATTAAGCAGTGTACGTGTAATATTATCCGAGCGTTTAAATTCAAGACGAGGGGGGAAGTGGAGCGTTACTGTAGAATATATCGTTAATTAATCTTCTCGGAGACGTTTCGTCGGAAATATAAACTTTACCGTTTCCTCTGAACTACGTAAGTAGCAACTATTACGAACAAATTGTAAACTAATAATTATTCGTAAGCGGAATACCGAGAATATAAAACGGATAGAACATTAAAAATAACTTCTCGATTTCGCTAGTGAGTTTTAGAACTAATTGATTTCGGCCATTGAATATTATTTTCGCGGTAAATATTAATAAAATTGCGTACGTACATATTCCAAAGGCGCGTTTGCGTGCTGTGCCTAGTTCGACGTTTATGTTTTTCTACACAAATCCGACATATAGTATGGACCGGATTTAAACGGCGTGAAAAATCGAAAAATTGCGCCTACGTAAAATTAAACGAATAACAACATCCGACGTTATGGCATTAAGTACAAATGTTGAAATTATGCGGGGCGAATTTCTTTTTCGTGAGAAAAGAAATCTTCCTAAAAAGTGAAAACGTTAATGAAACAGCTCGGAACGACATTTGCGCGCGTGTAATCAGTCGTATAAATCGTTAAAACGAAGTCGCGAACGCGTTTCAATCCAAGCGTTAATTGTTATTCAACGTACGTACGTGCAAATGAGTGTACGTACATTTTTACCGCGAATAGAAAATGACGAGAAATGCAATTGGAACGAACCGTATGGATCACGGAATGTCGGGGCGGCGGACGTTCAATACGCAGTCGGGATTGTATTGTTAATGTCACGATTAGACGGTGTAACGAGCAAAAGGTTCGAACGCCGAATGGGAAACGTAAGCGCGGAGGATCGAAGGGTATGAAAAAATGAAAACGACCCGCACCGAGCGGTCCAGAACGCGTGTTATAAGGGCCGGAGGATGTGCGCGGGCGGGTTTTTTTGTCGTAGCGTCCAAATTACAAATTTAATAAACGACGTCGACATATCGCGACTTATATCGAACGGCGTGTGTTTTACTCTTTTTTTCCGAGTACAAAGGCCGTCATACCGCCGCCGCCGTTGCACGTTTCGATCGTAAACGCGACACACGCGCGTGTTATATTTTTTTATGTCTCTTAAGGAACGGATCGCTTCCAATCCCCTTTATGGGAACCGTCCCGAACATTTGCACGTCGGGTCCACACTTTCGGACAATATTTGGAATATATTACGGCGTAAATTCCGCTCCCCGATAAACGATAAACACTCGGAGCTTATTTCCACCGAACAATATACGGGGGAAACGTTCGAAATCTTACCGACGTGTTTGTCTCGTTTTTAGTTCGATCTCGAATTTCGATAGCGTTTTAGTACAAAACGACGCGCCCGTAACACGGAAATAACGAATCGACGAATTAAAATGATATTATTAAAGATTATATGCAAATCGCTCGATTTTCGAAAAAATGTCTATTTAACGACGGTCGCGTTTACGCGCCCTATCGTTCACCACGAAGCGTTTAAAGCTGGACCGGAATTTACGCGTAGCCAAGTTCGACGTGGAAACGTTCGGGGCGGAATCCGTAACCTAAATACAAGCCAACTTCACGCGCGAACACAATGACCGTTTTGACAAAATCGTGCGCGCACGATTTACCGTTGTGTGGTCACGAGTGTACCCCGTTAAAACATAAACCGGGCGTACCTTCGCAGTGTTTGTTGTCCGAATGAAGTTCAAAGCCCACTTTGCAGGCGCAATCGTATCCGCCCAACGTATTAATACAAAACTGCTCGCATCCGTGATCCACCGAAGTGCACTCGTCGTACTCTGCAAAAGAGATGGAGAGTAGTCGGATGAAAACGAAAATACGCAATCAACGAACGCGCATAATATTGTTGTCGTTTCGTTTCCGTAAACAAAACATTTTGCACTCGCGTTTTCGTCTTCGCGCGTATATCGTCGAACCGCTTTTATATATATATATATTATTTTTCCGAGTAATTATCGTTTCGAATTATTTCCCCGGGGGAAATGGCCGTGTTTGTATTTCGAATTCAACGCCTCTCTGCTTCGTCGTGTCGTTAAATCGAATCGGAAAATATTCGACGGATTGCCGAAATCCTAACGAAAACACGAACATCGTCGGACGCCGCTGTTTAACGATCAAAAGTTGAAAACGAAACGACGGGGAAAGTAAAATAATATGGAACGTCGAAAAACGTCGGAAACAAAATAAACGCGAATGATAAAAACGAATTACGTTTCTTGGTGTACGTAACGACCGTGATATTCGAAATCGTCCCACGAAACCCGTCCGATAAATAATTGCTGATGAACCGTAAACGCGCTCCGCGTCCGCTTACCTTTCATAAACGTGGCGGAAAATCCGGCTTTTTGGACGGAGCTGTCCGACAAGAATTTCACGTACAGTTTATTCGTGGTCGAATGGATGTCCAGTGGCAGTTTGTAGCCGCAGTACTTGTTTATCAGCGGACTGTCAGCGGAATGCCCGTTTCTGATCTCAACGTAATCGTAAAAGCAATTGTCGTGGTTCTCGATCTACGCGGGTCCGGTACGAAAAATATAACGAAATCAAATCTCCAAACTCGCGTTCGTATTTCCGAAAAAATTCGGGCGTCGAGCGCGAATAGCATGCAGGGCATATTAGGCGTTAAACGGAAAAAAGTTGTCCAAATACCGCCGGTTAAAAGTCGAGTCGTTATAAATACTTCACGCTATTTAACGTTTCTTTCTTTCTTTACGTTTTACGTTCTTTTTTTAAAAGTTACGCGATTCTCCGTTGAATTAAGGCCAACATATTAAGTTTTTTTTAAATTACGTTTCGAGCTTAATGAAAAAGACAAGTAACGCGTTTAGTGACCTCGATAAAATTAAGTCGACTTTTCAATTAAATAACGCGTTGGAAGCGCCCAACCTTGCCTTAATGACACGTAAAAACCTAAATTTCCGACTAGTAATTAAAATTACCGTCGTCACAAAAGCGGTGTCATTTTTTCAAAACAAAAAAAAATCCACTTCGCGCTATCCAACACATCGTACGAATCGTTTTTTTAACAAAAATGAACTTCCTAACTCAACCCGTATAGCGCTTACTCGTTAGAAATAACATGAAATTATATTCGTCGTATTAAACAGTATACTTCGGAACGTTAAAGACATTATTTTAACTCCATCAGTGCATCCCAAAAAAAACGTTGAAAAATATTGAAAAGTAAAAAATATGGATCCTGTTAGGTACGCACATTTGTATACGTTCTAAATACCACACATAACGTCCATTTCGTGAATTAAACGCAAAGTCAAGTTGTTATCGAACAAAATATATTTTAGCTTTACTCGACGTATAAACTTCTACAATCATATAAATCTCGTACGTACACAACAATACGACTATCGTCCACACGAGTTCGTAAGAGTGCAGTCGAGTCGGGAGATTAATTAAAAAAAAAACAAAACGAAAAATCTTTTAATTGGAAATTCCGTCGATCGCTCGATTCAATAATAATGATTTGGTAATATATTCATTGGCATACAGTTTAATACAAAACAAGAGATCGGGAAAAGTGCATTTTTCGTATCGATTTAGGCGTAAAACAAATTGACGACAATTCGAAAATATAAAGTGGATCGAACTTGATTTTTAAAAAAAATGTTAAACTCTTTTATAATAGTTTATTGTGAGAATATATAATTAACATTCTAATTAAAACTACGTCAATTTTCATTGAACGTTTTTCGAACATTCGTTCCAAGATACCAAAAATGAACAAAAATAAAACATCCAATCAAACCCCTAGCAATAACCTAGCGAATAAGCTGGCAAGAGATAAATTTTATTCGTTCTAAGTAGTTGAATTTTCCGTCTAGCTTCTAGATCATTGCGCTGTGTGCATACAAATTACAGTCGTTAAACACTTTCGAATTATTAACGTATGCACGTGCGCGCACGGGTAATAACGCTGGCGTAACTAAAGAATAAAGGGATTCCAGGGGGAACTTCAGCACCCTTTCGTTTGCAACTAGCGATCCTCGTCAAATATTAAACGTAGCCAAACGTATGTAAGTCACTTCATACAATTTCGATAAGTACAGCCGTAGCGTCCGGCTGAAAATTGGCCTTGAACAAGCCGATAAATGTTTTAACTGAGATTCGTCGATGAAATAAAGTCGCCGAGTGTTCGGAATATGACTATTGGGTAGGATTCGCGTTGAAAAAATGAAAAAAAAATTGTTAAATACCCGAATGTACGATAGCTATAGTTATAAAGCGGAAGAGAAAACAACGATTTAGCTTCCCGCGTAATTTTAACATTCCCAAAACTCAATTTAGGCTAAATCTACGACGATACACTCGCATTTAAAATCATTTATTTCGCACGCAACGACTACGCAATTCGAAAATTTTCTATCAAATACCTATCTAAAAAAAAAAAAAATTTTCTATCACTCTAACAGATAATAAAACGTGTAGGAGGAAATGATATACGAAATTTACGCTACCAACCATATTTATCGAGTATGTAGATTTGATGTTTTCATAGAAAACGAGTCGATCTTATACGAATACATTTCAAAAGCGAGTTTTGTCGTTAAGCTAAAAAAAAAATTGAAGGACGAAAATTCAAGCACTATAAAACACCGAAACAAAATCTTTCAAACTATTTGCGAAATAATATATATATATCTACTTTTTCGAACGTCCGGTCCAATAATTAGGATGTGCCGTCAACGTTTGAATGAATATTAATTAATGTTAAAGAAATTTCGAAAAAAAACCGAAACGAAAAAAGGAGAAAAATATAATTATATACCTCGAATACGTTAAATTTTAATCCGACTTGGTATCCTTCAGGCGCTGTTAGTTTCCAAACGCACTCTTTGTTCGGTAAATAATCGTCCGGAAAATTGGGCGATTCCAAGTGTCCTTGTTCGTCCGTTACCATCACTTCTCCTCCGCAAACAGCTACATAAGAAAATCAAACGGCGAAACAATTATAAGAAATATTTTTACCGTCGTTGCGGTTTAATAGCCTAACCTAACCACCCTGTATATGACCCAGTTTCGTACTTATAATGGAAAACGCTCGATGGCGGTAAAATTTGTGATCGTTTCAAAACGCGTCATGTTTGTTTGAAGTTATACGTCGGATAATGTTGTTGCGTGTATATATATATATTAATATTTATTTATTCGATCGATTCCGTATTGAAACCGTCGAACGAAACGGTATACTTTATTATTTTCGGCGTTTCGAAATTAATAACGAAATTGACCAACGTATTAATAACTATAACTTTTTCCGAAATCGGACGTTTTGCGCTACATCGATAATCCTGCAGTCGGTACCGAGCAAATTATACGTCGGAAAACGTATTTAAATAAAACTTACAAGTCACTTGGACAAAACGCGTTCGAACACAACATATACGTATTATCGCGGTTACTCGAAAGCAATACAAAATTCGTATTATTTTCATTGACCGGAACGTCGTGGTTTCTGTAATATTACGAGGAAATTAAAAAACTATTCCTTTATCGAATACTAAAGTTATAAATTCGCTATAAATCGTTTATTGTGCCCGTGGTCGAAAATAGTAAAAGCGTTATTATCACTGTCCGTTAGCGAATTTCCAAATGCAGCGTCGATAAAATTGCTAAACACTAGACACATTTCGTTCGACTTTCACCGATAAAACTGCTGCATGCACGTTAGGGTCCATTAACCACGACAAAAGGCTTATGTAAACGTCTTGACGTCACATTATATACACGATATACCACCGAATACACTATCGCGTTAAACGATATCTATCCGAATATGTATCAAGTATATCCGTACACAAGCGTAATTCTTCCCATATTATTCTCCATTGTCCGGTCATTTTATCCATACGACAACAACTCGCTAACCTTTCGCTACTGTCCCGTTAGATTTCGCTCCTCCGCTCAATTTTCGGAGTCCTCCGAAATCTCCCCTATCAAATCCATTATTTATGATCGTCTTGTCCGACGTATCTTTACGTTTTTTGTCGTGGCGTTTCGTTGTTATCTTTTTTATTCCCTATTTTCGTTAATACTTGATTACTGTCGGTCAGGATGTATTTCTAATTGTCCACTCGTGTACTTTAAGAGTTGTTCTCTAATGGGAAGGGAGAAACCTCCCTGTAAATCGGTTCGTTTATTAAAACATAAGCCTGTCGATCGACGAGTTCCTTCGATTTTTTATTAACTACCGCGTACTACGTACCGTAGTATGATTTATATATATATATTATCGATTTAATATATATTATTTCGAGCGAATACTTCACAAACGAATCGGTTTAAAATTAATCGAAAGCCGTAGTAGAAACCGTACGTCACCTTGTCGTTTAGCGAAAAGTTAGAGATCTGATTTTGGCGGCAAAGGGTAATGTCGCGCTCCGAGTGGAACTCCGTCTATGACATTACGCTATTTCCATATCGCGCACAACGCGTTAATTACGGTTTTGCGCCGTTGACAAGTATTGTTTAAAAATCGTTTGTACGCGTTAATTCCTTATAATAAGTTCGAGTACGAGATACCAACGACTAATGTACATATACGTAACTCGGTCACCGTCCGTACAAATAATTCGATATCAATTCATCACTAACCTTCGTAGCTTGCTGTGAATCCCTTGTACTTCATACCTTTGTCGGATATTGTAAAACTGATTAGCATTCTACTATTTCCTGTCACGATCAGATCTTGAACACGACCATTTCCGCAAAACTTGCCTATACGAGGACACAAACAAACAGTTTAATGTAATACGGCGTTCGCCAGTCGCATTTGTCGTCGATGTTCGAAAATATCGACCCCGAATTTATCGCGCCGTGCACGGTGTACAGTCTACGCCTATGTTTTTTTTTTTATATACGATATTCGAAACGCCGGCGTTTGGATTAATAATATTTATTACGCGTTTCGTGACTGCAATTCGGAACGGCATTCTTCATTAATTACCTTGTAAAGTTAATTAAAAACTTCGAACGGATATACCTAAGTACGTAATATTTATTAACCATTAAAACGCAATAATCGTACTTGACTATTTGTTTTTCTTTAACGTTCTTCTACCTGTTTTGCATTTCATAATTAAACGAAAAATGAATTTAAATAATATTACGAAAACCCATTTGCCACGAAAATAAAACGGTCGAATTATAATTTTTATAAATAAATCGTCGAAAAATTTAACGACGAAAAATATGACGTTGGATTAATGAGTAATATACCGAGAACCCATAAATCCGGTGTGGATGAAAATGAAAATTGAATTTTCCTTTTAAAATTTCATAATCGCTGACGCCGTTTTTACACGTTTATTTTATTGTAATCTTTATTTATAATGGAATATTAAAAAAGGAAAATGTTTAATCGAACCGGTACGTTTTCGTACCGTGAATAAGTTCGATCAAAAGCGTTATTATAATTAAATAAATAAAAAAATATCAAAGTTTCGGTACAATAAAATGTATAATACTGTTAAAGTAATAGCTATATATACATTATTAAAAAATGATCTATCCTGGAATAAAATGTAAGTCCTAATTATAACTAATGTCTTGTTGAAATGTCAAACGCGGGTATTAACGAACATGTT
The DNA here is from genome assembly GCA_025469175.1 of Geopemphigus sp. TES_GeoC_2020. Taxonomy (NCBI): domain Eukaryota; kingdom Metazoa; phylum Arthropoda; class Insecta; order Hemiptera; family Aphididae; genus Geopemphigus; species Geopemphigus sp. TES_GeoC_2020. The sequence goes on along the minus strand of JAIPRN010000859.1, from coordinate 27,857 downwards.
CGTTGTATTTTATTTTATTTTTATTTTTCGACGTTTTGTTTTGTAATAAGTTAAATAATATCTAAGAAATAACTAATAACGCTAAAAGATAATTCATAACGAACGAATAAAATTATAAGTAAAAACATTGATGTATATTTTTCTGGCGACCCGTGTAAACTTCTATTGTGACTTTTTTTGGCTGACACCCGTCGTAAAATATAATGTAAGTTATACGTACCGAGCAGCGGGGATTTGTGCCAGTATCCATCGCGAATCTCCAAGTAATCGGTGCTACATTGGTCCGACTTCAATATGTCTAATTCGGTGATGTTCAACACTATACGTTCGCCGTGCGTGGCCGTAATTCTCCATTCGCACCTTTCACCGAACTCCTGTCCGGGTTCGGGCGAAAACCCGAAAATCCCGTTGTTTTCTTGTAACGTCTTTCCACATTCTTTTTAAAAAAAAAACAATATGAACATCCAACTTATAGATTGGTTTCTAATTTTTGAAGATAGAATATCATTAGCTAGGATTTCTACGGTATATTTTTATATGCATATGCATATCAACTAAAATAATTATAAACTCTTGCACGCTACAAGAAAGTGGAAATATTGAAAACAATTTTCGAGCTTAAATGACGTAAAGAAATGTTGATGTAACGGGTTAACTAAACGAATTTCGACGTAAATTAAATTTTAAACGCTTATAAATAAATATTTTTCCAAATGAATTTAGTGAATGTCTAATATGTCGTAAAAGTAATGTCTATAATCTTGTATTAAAAATCTTTAGCTTATAAAAATAAAAGTCGCTTGTATCACTAAAAAACTAAGCGTCATTTTATGCAAAAATCTTTCGTCTCCCCGAAAATTAAAATTTTTTACGCTAAAAAAGGAAAATTATGACTATTTTTACATTTTTTAATTATTGTTAAAATGTAAAAATATATAATTTTAGATCTTCGGACTCGAAATCTCAAATTTTATTAATTTAAAATCCAAAATTCGACGCGAATCGTATAAGTTTACACACAATTTAAAAATATTCAAGCCATCTGTCTTAATACTAAAACATAACATTTTTGACCATAAAAAAAAATTCCCCAAAAATTATTGATATTTTCTAAACTGTTTGTAATTTTATCTGTCTCTCATATGTTTCGGAATAATAAAGTACCGTTTGAGCAAACTATTGGGAAAATCGATAAACTTGTGAAACAAAATACAATTTTCTATGGGAAATGTTGTAGTACGTGTAAAAACGTCGAAACATTTTTACTATACGAAAATGGATTCGACGATAAAAAAATACACACCGTCGTAAAGCCAACACATTTTTCGTATCGCTAGGAATATGAAATTTAAATGTACATATTTTGATAGGAAACGATTAAAATTAAAATCATAATTCGTTGTATCGTTCAGCCGGCGTAAATTTTCGATTAAATCGAAAATTGTTTTCGTAGATATTAAATAGTTCCCCGTGACTCTATCATGTCGTCCTTCGACAAAAAGTATACTATAGTGTTTTATTAGTTGCCTATATTTATATACAGTAACCGTAAATTCATAAACATAATACGTAACTTTCGAATCGATATAATAATGGATATCGACAAATGTTACAATAATTATATTAGTTAAAGGGATCGGGAATTCATTTTTTGTAAAGAACGTAGGCGCAACTAGTTATGTACTAGGGATAATTTAGAAATCCCCGAAAAAATGGTTCGCCCGTTCTAACCTTAATATTTTCGGAATATTCCATAATTTCTATTCGGTTTTTAAATAATAATATTTCTTTACGAAAAACGGTATATCCGAATATATATAGGCTGAAAGTGATAACAGTTACCAATTCTAATGACCTTACATACATATTTTCATCGAATGGCCAAAAATGCGTTTTTCTCTTAAGCCGCGTAGTTATACTAATAGTATGCAAACGTGTATTGCGAAACGTCCCGAAAATGGTTTCTAGGGATCGAATCAGCAATTAAAAAATAACGACGGCGGACATTCTATTTGATTCTATGGATTAACAATAATAGGAATCGTTCTACATACTGTAACATTTGTACAAAAGCTTCGTTTGAGCAATGTCCCCTTCACTGAGACGAACACGTTGCCCGATCTCTGGTCTTTTCTTCGAATTTCTCACCGCGTCTATTGGATGTATGGTCTCTAAATATGACCCCTGCAAGCAAACGCGACGAACGCGTAAATTAGAAATTGGACAAATACACACACGTACGCGCGCGCGTGCGCACACAGTAAAATATTCTATCCTCAAGCAAACGATTGATCGATGAGTATTACAGCAATGTAAGTTCTTCCGATCAAATATTCGACGCCCACAGCGTAATCAATTCTAATTTTCCGTAGCGAATTGTACACGTCGTCTTTACAAAAGCCAAGACCAAATAAAAATCGTTTCAATTCTACTCGCTTCTAACGAGTAAAAATATAACTGCAGTATTTTTCTAACAACTACGTCCGAATCGGTTCCGATATAAGACTTTTATAAACTTTTTCGTCGGCCTTTACAATAAAGGCTTTACGGAATGTCTGAGGAAATATTCTCCTCGTCAAATATACATCGAATTTCGTTGATTATTTATTTAATCGGCAGTAGGATTCGTCCGTGTTTTAAGAAATAAATACCCGTTTATTTCCCCGAATTATCGTCTAAAAGTAATTTCAGAGATAAATATGATAGCAATTTCGATTAAATATTTTGCAATTATTCCGTTCGTGAAATTATGTTATATTATTCCGAGAAAAAAATATTAAAAAACGTAAAGTCCTTATATAAAGGTAAAAAATTAATTATTTTTGAAAAATGTGTTTATTGGTATACATACCGGGAAATGTTAACTCTATCTTAATACCTATATATATAAATTTGATAAAACGGGAAATTGAAAACTCGAGTTTAAAGCGTCAATATACAATCGAGAATTATCAGAATAGAATTCCAAAAATAATAATATTAATAACAATAGCGCTAACAGCGTGCACTCACGAAATTGCATTTCAATCTCGTTTGAATATACCTATTGAATATTGATAAAAGCTTATAAACGTGGGGCATTTAAAACATGGAGAGGGATTATCGTCGAAGAAAAAATACGACAACGATCGTCGTCGTTCATATTAAAAGTCGCTTACGCGGAAGATATTAAAAAATAAAGTCGATAAAAACGCTTTTATTTCGATCTCTATTTCGCTCAACATAGTCTTCCACGCGTCGTCGTTTTCAATCGGTCCGATCACCTTTTATTTCTTCCTCGTAATCGCTTCCTTTTGTTCGAATTAAGCTTTCACGACGGTATTTAAAACAATTGTCGCCGTCATTGTGACTGACACAAACGACAAGAGTCGTACGAATCGGAAGGTACACAACGTTTTTCCCGATGTACCGCAGAGAGAAAACTCCGAGCCTGAAATAGGTACATGCCCTATCCAGATAAGCGCCGAAATGGTTTGTTTTTGCGTAAAAAAGAGTCAATGGCGATTAAAAAAAAAAAAAATACGTCGTCGCAAAAACGATCGACATTAAACACGAAATTTGTTTTTCTTCAAGGAGGTGCTATTTAGAATAAAGAGCAGAAAACCACGCGCTTCTATACTTCTATTCCACTTAAGTTTTTTTAAACGTTTAAAACCAAAACGTCTAACACGGTAAACGCGCGCGAGATACACCGTCCGATACGGAACGAATAAAATTACACGAAGTTTTCACGCCGCGATAAACGCGTAATTTTTCGCGCACCTAACGAATAATATCGGCCGAGAACGTACATAATGCAGAATAACGAGATGAAAGTTTTTTGATTACCGGAAGTTTGTGTAGTGCGAGCAATAAACGAAACCACAATACTACGTGCGCCGCCAACGTCAAACTGAATGAAATAGTCTCCCGAGTGGCACTTACGGTTACGGTCGGAAAATATTCGCGTCGTATAAACCCCTCGGCGGTACATATTATTATCATTACTGCTGTCACTGACTCACACTTATCTGGTAACATTAAATTTGTATTTATTCTGTGTAGTTGAATTTTTGTCGAACTTTTAACTCTAAATTGTCGTGTTATGTATAAGAAAATTGGTCCACAATACACTGACACTAACAATCATTTATTTTTTACACAACGACACAAGGTTAGAGCGACTAGACTTATTTTGTTGAAAAAAATCGATATTCTCCAAAACTTCGAGTTATTATAGAAAATTAATAACTAACCTTTCATAAAAATTTATAACGTGGAATTTTAAAAAAAAAACCTAGATTCGTAAAATAACAATTTTTAATTTTACAAAACAATTCAAATCCTATTTATTTTTAGCTGTGAAAACTCGGAAAAATATGTTACGATAATTGTGACATGAAATTTTTGTAATAATTATATATACATTTATTAAAATAAACGTAAAACAGAAGAGAGGAACAAAAGTTATTGCATTTATAAAGACAACCGTGGGACAATCTGTGGACATATTTGTATACATATCAGTAAATAAAAAAATATACAGTATTTCGTGTTGCAGTTCAATTCAACGTTTTTCAATTAATGTACAGTTGACCTTTATCTAGAAACAAACTTATATTTCGTACGTGTGGTTCTTAGTAATTTCAAATATATCGCAATGATAATTAACTTCACAAGGTCGTAATGTTGCGTTCTATTTTATTTTAGGAGACTATTTTTACACGTATACATACTAAAATTTCGATTACCTAATATCTAATTAGATAATTATTGACCGTTGGTATTTTTATATTCTTAACGAATTTGAGACAACGCTGAACGTTTTTTAAACACAATTAGTAAACAATTATAAGCAAGACTTGAAACTTGTAGCATTTTTGTTTGTAATTTTATTTTTAAAATCTTAGAATAATTCTAGTTATAAATTTGATTTATTTTTCTACGAAGTCAGAAACGGCTATTTTTTCATATTTATAACTTTCAATATTTTGATAATTAAACGTTTCGAGCGCTATCTTTATACATATTTTCCTTATGTAATAGAAACAATGGTGTTTAAAATAATGAGCAATTAATATTTTTCGTCATTTTGAAATAATTAATAAACGCCTAAAACTAAAATAGTTTTTATCACTAACAAATACAATATAAATTTCGAGTGTTTCGTATTATTATTATTTTGATTTTTTGTTAAGTTTTTAGCGATTAAGAGAAGTTTTAAGAAAATCGAAAAATGTGTAAATATACCATTTGTTTACGATTTTCAATCAAATAGTGCGGTCGAAAACAGATGAAAATAGACCACTTGTGTGCTTAATATTTAAAGATAATATACAATTATTAATTGAACGACGGCATTAAAATTTTAAAAAATTATTTTAAATACTTCCCCAATTTTTAGCGTTTATTTTATCGTTTTTAATGCATACGAAAAAACACTTTTATCGAGTTATTTCTGTAAATTCTAGTAAATATTAGTCAGTTGTAGATTCGAAAATAATTTAAACGATTTTGGACAACTTGAAGAACGAAACCATCGGGTAGGTGTACAGTAACGTATCATGAAACACGATTTTCAACGTGTACGGGGGAACAAATTTGAATAAACATTCAACAATGATCGGTAAACGCACGTTTTTTTATCAATATGCGATGCGAGCCCGAAAAAGAAGATGACTCGAACAGAAATATCGAATATTACTACGTCTGCAACGTACGTTTGTACAATCCACGTGTTATAAGCAAGTACGTAACTACCTAATTAATATTTTCACCGTTTGGGTAAGACCAATTAGGAAGAAAAATTTAACGCCGTCGACATAATGTGATACAATAAGGAAATGTAACAAAAGAACTTTGATTCGACAGAACATTTTTATACGACGAAATACCAACAATACGTGTTGCCGTAAATAACGGGCACGAATAAAATACGGAAAACGATCGAATCGAGTGGTCCGATACATTTAAATAATAATTGACACTAAACGCGCGCGCGTTCGTAATACACGCATTACGCGCCCAGTAATATCCGCGTGTGCTAATTATCAATTTTAATAATATGGTATTACGTAAAACGTCCGTATACGAAACCCTTATACGTTAACAGCAATGTGAATAATTAGGCGTTGCGCATAACGCCAAAAATAACGAGGAAATATATTAAATATCTAACGCGAATCGGGTAATGTAAAATTATAACTGTAACGACGAGTGTTCTGTGATCCACGTCAATAATATCTCATATCTACTCTATATTGAATAATCGTAAACCTTTGTTCGTGCAAATAATAACATGCGTAACATTTGCGATCAAAAGTCGAAGTCGATCTTGAAAATCGAGTCAATAACGTAGCGAAAATAATCGAATAAACAACTGCTATTAGTTAAAGTGAATTCCACTGTAAGGATTACTATCTTAGATATATTGATGAAGAACGAGAAGACGCGAGAATATGTTAGCGATTATTATCAACGCAAGACGAAACTCAACCGATAAAATGTTTTAATTAGAAAAACGTCGTTAAAATACAGATACGTTTTTTAATTTACGTTTTCCGGATAACGGAAGGGTTGGTGTACTTAAACAACTGAATAGCAAAAATCAATTGACGGTGTACTAGAGAACTTGATTAACCATTGACGAGGTACCTGACAAATATAAAAAAAAAAATATTTAATTTTTATATAAATATTTAATATTTAATAATTTTAATTGATATTATATAAATTTATAATAATTTATAATAAAATTTTTTTTTTTTTAAATATATTTATTCCGTAAATAGATGAACATACGAAAAGTCGATAAACGTGACGTCCAAAAGGGAAAGGTATTGACGAGTTGAACATTTAAGTTAGGCGTCGAATGCGTTACGTTTTTGTTAAAAAGAAATCGTTTGGCGATGCAAGAAAATAGGTATCGGGCCTCGACTAGAACGTCACTGTCTGTTATTCGTAAAATTAAACGTAATACAGAATGTTTACAATAGAAATGTCACGCGAATCGTTCGCTATCAAATTGTTGCAGGCTACTACCGCTGTCCGTTGACGACGGCGCGCCGCCGAATATTCTGGCATAACGTTCCCAGTTGTACAAAACGTATTAAACCCGATCGAATTTCTTCGGGAATCGGTAACGATTATTTAGAGACATTTTTCTCCTGAACAAAACGTAATATTTCCACGAACGGAATATGACCGGGTAAATTGTGTATACGCTTGATTTTCGAACGAAAAAGCGAAAAAAGTTGTTAACAATCCAGCAAAAATATTATCCACGGGCCCATTATTTTGTTCACCCCGAAACGACCCTGCAATCATTATTGAACGAAGAAGTTAAAAATAATGAAAATTCCTCTATACGATTTGGTCTCTAACGAACGATTACGCGTAGCGCCCCGAAAATATAAATAAAAAACACAAGCAGTAGTGTGCGTGTGTGTGTAAATATATTTGTCGGAGATTCGTCGTAATGATCTCCGTAAATTTACCTAATTAAACGATAAACTTTTAAAGGCTCGCAAAAACTACCGGATATTTATGTTTTTCGTTATATTTTTATAATTAATCCTGGAAACCCATTTTTGTATACAGTTAAAATATAGCGTTAATAATATTTGTAATCCGTATACAAAACAATTCTGTCTTAAACCCCGTAACGTTTACACAACGTAAACACAAATATAAAATAATGAAGTCTTAATTAGGAGGAGGTAGGTAGATACATTCTAATATAAAATAAAACAGCATTAAGCACACTTAAAATAATCTTAATTTATTAAAACGTTTGAATTAAAATTCGAATACGTTTTTACTAATGAATTTTAGTACTAATTGATTCAGATATTTATTGAAACATGTATGTATACCAAATATTTGTATGGAATATTGAATGCGTTTACAAGTGTTGTTGACGTGAACGTGACGGACCACGTTAAATCGTTAAATGTGAATTTTGAACTTGCGACGAAAATAAAATAGGAATTTCGTGAAACGTTAAAAGTTGTTATTTTCAAATTTAGTATAAATGTCTATATAATCGATATTTTTCGGGAAGGAGACTGGAGCTTTAAAATGCATTTTCCTCTATATTTCATAGCATGTCGAAAAAATTAATAAATAAATAAGGAAAAGCTCACTCTGTGAATGTGTTAAATATCCAGTTTCTATACGTATTTTTCGATTAATTTCCAATATTGATATTTTGCAAATATTTTTTATCCTGATCGAAACAATTTCTCGAGAAATATGAACAATGTTTTTGATGATTTTTTATAAAGTTTTTCGCGTTTTATGTATTTTTTATAATTTAAATACTTTTATCCTCCTCCCTTGTCCCGAATTCTTTATAACTATATCAACATTTGACTATATAAATGGCAACTTACGATTTTAATTAAAAATTCTTAAACAACATATTTTTCAAAGAATTAACACATTTTTTTTATAAATCTAATAAAGATTTCGCGAATAACATTAAAATTTAATACTCAGTAAAGTGGAGAGGTATTATAATAGATAATGAAAATTTACCATTTTGGAAACATCAGACATTTTTAAGCCCGGTATCAATGTCCTTTCTAATAACTACTGTATAATATTAATGAAATATAAATTTATACTACCATTTCTATTGAACAACGCAAATTTGACTTCGGAACTGAATTTTAGAATTTTGATTATTCTTAAACGGGATATTGAAATTTGTAATTAAAAATGCGTTTTCATTTATTTGTTTTATTTACTTATTTATATTAGCTAACAGTGTAAATAAAAATATTGGTTACCGTTTAAAGTTTACAATTGTTTATAATATAATTACTAAGTACATCATTTTGAAAATAGTCCATAAATAATCCTTAAACGGTTTAATTATGAATAAAAGACACCAACATTTAATTTCTTTAGAATTTTGACAAAAAATTTCTGGCTCATGATAAAAGAAACCATTCTTTGTAACGGTTATGATTATAAATTTTAGCTGTCTATTTGTTTATTTACCCCATTTTTTTAAAAAGATAATGGTCTAGTATATTAAATAATACGCATTTATTAACGTAAATAAATAGTAAACTATCTACAAACTTCCAATTTTTTTCGTCGAGAAAATGTTGTATTTCCAAATATATATTTTATACTTTTCGCATAATTTGAAAATATTCCGGTTTTATATATAGGTATTGCGTATACTTCATTTTTCATATTTCAAATACACACAACGACGTATTTTGGCACTCATCGCTGTTTGTAGATTATGTATGTGCAATGTGCGGTATTCCTATTTGCATACGCTTTTATGGAGTTTATAATAAATCAGGAAACTTACATCCGTGAGTAAACGCAATATATTACATACCCGTGAACAATTACAACACCCCGACTTCGTGAGATAGAACAAACGTGCTTCAAAAGTTTCGCATAGCCTATTGTTTAGATACAGCTGATAGTGAACTCGAAGAAACAATTTTTTTGAGTTTTCCATGGTAGTTTGTTAGAAATTTCCCATTAATGAAGTAACATACTTCGTATCAAATTCATATTGAGAAATGGTCCGTAATCATAATATAAACTTTAAACGATTTAAAAGCATCGGTACACATATACACGTTATAACGAAATTTTTCTTTGAAAATTTAATTATTTCGAACAACGTTGATTCAATGTACATCACTGTAGATTAATAGAATATTTAAATATAAACTAATTAAAACTTTCCTTTTACGACGTTTCGAACTTTCGAGTACTATTTTACTTTTAAACATTTACGTTTGTTGTAAGCAATTCTAGTTAAACATACCTTTGAAAATGTATTTTTAGCATAATGCATAATAGAATCGTAATCGTACGGAAGGCCCAACGAATTGACTTCTTCTTCGGTGAGTTTGTTGAAATTGTACTCTTGTCCTGAAAAGCACATCGGAACGTCAAAAACTTTAATACACGATAATGTTCGCGTTATTCGACTTAAATGAAAACTTGCCGGATAGACGACGACAGAATATATCATCGGTTTTATATCGCATACGTATTATAAAGGAAGATGTTTGACAGTATACACGGGGGTATTATTCGTTATCAGTACTATACGCACACGGCGATTGGAAAGAAAAAATGATCGGAATTTAAGGGCGTGACGGTCACTTTTGCAAAAAAAAAAAACACCTCGGCAACGCGTTTGTCGGCGTTTAACATCAATTTAGCGACAACGAGCTGAACGGAAAAAATTATCGACACAATTTGTACGTGTCTCGGAAAACACGGCCAAACGGTACGAAGTCCATCGCGCGACAAGGATGGATGTACGATTGCGTAGTAATAATACAACGATACAATCGAGAATACTTATAAATCACAATTGACCGATGCCAACCGCGTTTTGGTTAACGATATCGATGATTAATGGACGAATATTACGAGCACGCATGCACCTATGTATATGTCAGCGGACATCCAATTCGTCCGTAGTGACGGACAGATGATTTATCGGTTTCGGGGGCGCGAAAATTCGCGTCCTTAATTATCACTTATCGCTGTTCGTCGCATTAATACGCGCGTAAGGTTCACACTCGGGGCGTGCGAGTCCTTAACACAGCCTCGTTCACGTCTTCCATAGTACATTTCACTTAATATAGGTAGGTGGTTCAGAGACGACGAATTCGGTTCGTCCGTCGTAGCTGATAACAAAAGAAACGTATCGAAAAGAAATTAAAATAAAAAAAGGGCTCCTTAGATCGTTTTTCCGGCGAATCCAAATTGACTTTATAACGCAATGTGCGCGTTTTCTTGTTTCCGTATGGCGCCGTGATTTCTGGTGGCCTATCGCGTTTGGTCGGCACTTTGTTCAACATATTTTTCGATTTTCCCAGAAGGTAGTTTCGTTAAGCGCAAAAAAGGCTACACTCATAAAAATAATGGTGAAATCGTCGATACATCGAATGTTTATATAAAAACCGAATCGCTTTCGTCCTAAAACGAATAACGCCAAATAAAGGGGGTTTATGGTTAATTTTTTTCGTTATCTAATTCAACGGGGCTTTTGCAAGAACGCCGATTATACGCTGTATACCTATACATTTCTATTGATTTTTAAGGACCTAACATTTTTTTTTTTTGTTTATAAATTTCCCGAAATTCTTCTTTTACGTTACAAATAATACCTCTGCTTCAATATAGTAAATAAAACGACCTTTGTAATTCTAGTTTCTTTCACAACTATGTTAAATGTACAATAAGGTTTTTAGTTTATCAAACAGTGATTAGTCATAACAAAACATTTTTATTTCGTTTTCATAAATATATTACTTTAATTTTAGATAATTATCTGTTTGCCTATTTCATTTTTATTTTTAGGTGTTTTTTTTTTTTGTTATGTTCCAATTATTAAACTAAACATAAAACATTTTTAACTATTTGACGGGTGTTTTTATATTCGATAATATATAATAACTTCCGTCTCATTCACAACCTTATGTTTTCAGAGATATAATATCGTTTACATAAGTATCTTCGTGCGTTAAAATCGTTTCGAATGTTTTTGAAACGAAATAAATAGGTAACGCTCGAGTATGTATTCGTAATAATATGCATACAACAAACTTGCGGGAACAAATCCAAAACAGTTCGTCACTTCCGTAAATTATTAACCGGTGTGAGAAAAACCGCTGTACTTGCGCACACACGTTTCAATATGCTTTCGGGATCGACTTACCGACTATAATATGATCTCTCACGATTTGCACATGATTATCGCGGTCGGGCCTGGTGTGTTCATGCCAGAAGCCGACCACATGTCCGAGCTCGTGCACCACGATACCGAACTTATCGCAATTTTTCCCAATGGATATCGCCTGTGGACCATTGCCACGTTTGCCAACGAAAGAGCAACATCTGGAAAATTCAACGAAAAAGAAACTACGTACAATAAAAAAAGGAGGTAAATAAATCATCAACTTGACTAAATTTACAGGAAATCGTTAAACGCGGAGTTATTTATAAGGAATGTGTCTCAAGGATCGAAAATTTCTACTGTAATTCTATGAACGCGTTTCTATCAGACGACGTTGTTAATACGTACAGTACGCATATATTATAGAGATTCAATCAATCTGCGAATGTCGACTCAAAGTAAGACACTTAAACAGGGGATTTTAAGGTGAATTATTATTTCGAATTTGAAAACTGCGACAAATCGTATACCGGATAAACGATTCTGAAAGACTACGCCAATAATTTATTATAATTAACAAACATGGTAAGACGTAATATAGGAATTACAACAATATATCAGTGTAAACAACCCACGAAATTAGTGCAAAATTTTGCCGCAAATAAATTTTTTTTCTTTCAAAATTTTTGAAATAGATTTATTTTTGTCGTTTAATGTACAAATATTACAAATTCAGTCATAAAAGTAACCGCCATTGCACAAAATACAAAACCTATGTGTTGTTTGAACATTTACATATGTTCTACAACGTACGTTGTAATGCGCGCACTATGAAACGCGCGTCTTACCCGCAAGGTCGTTCTGTGAACACAATGTAATTAGGGTGCTCTTCTGGATTACGTTCAACGAACTTAATACACGTGAAATTCTCCCAGTGTCTCATGGCCTGTTTGAACAGCGCTTTGTGTGGACCGCCAAAACTGCTGTCGATCTCGTAAGGTATTACTCCGAAATCCCATACCCTTTCTTTTCTGGCGGTGGCCGCTCTGCGTCTCCTCAAATGCACCAGATTCCTGTGAACAAACCAATCCAGATACTCGTCGTGGTGACATTTTTACGATATATATCTATTTTACTACGCAAATTACACTTTACGGAAAAAAAATCCAGGCCAGAGCAACTAGGTTGGTGAATGCTAGAGACACGTTAGCTCTCCCGGGCTTATGATTAGCACTCCAAACATTTTTCATCTTTCCAACCCAAACATTTTCAGAAATTTAATTAAATATTTTTAATTTCGAATGATATTATTCTGTTATTTTTATATTATTTACCCGACATGTTAAGAATCAAATACGTAGATGCATTTTATATTTATTGTATTTGATTATAGTCGATAGTATAATGTATTTATAAAAATAAAAACGTAATAAACAAATTTTTGTAAAAAAGTTAATTCAAATAGTGGTTATATAGGTTGCTCCAATAGGTTGTTGTTCAACACGTAACGTAATATACGTAAGGTACAAAAATTGTATTATAATGAGCATATTACGCTTCCATTCGGTAATGTGTACATAAATATATATAACGCAGAAAATAATCTTATAAATAATTTAAAATTGAAAAAATTCTAGACAAATACAATGTTAAAAAGGAGCAAGTTATAGGTATTATAAGATGTTTAGTTAGAGATATTAGAATGTTATTTACGTTCTTAATTTAAATGGGCAACGATAAATCGATGCATTCGAAAAACGATCCTGAACGAATATAATATTTTTAACATTTTTTGTAGATAACATTACATTTTAAACTCGTCGATAATACAAAGCTTGTCTACATCCAAATCAAATATGTCAACGATTTTACTAATTTTTTTTGCAAATTTTCACGTTGTTTTTAATTAAACTTATAGAAATCACTGTAAAAACGTGTCAAATAAATCGCCAACTAAATACAATTAGCTAACAGTGTGTACCTCATCTCAAGAACACATCCAAGCGCTTCTACGTGAACAAATGCTCACAGACAAAATAAAAAACTTAACGTTATAAAACCAATAGATTTTTCGCTTTTTCAAAATGTAAAATATTATTAATTTTGTCAAATATATTTGAATGTACAATAATAATAATTGTAGTGAAATAAAATATGCTAAATTTACGAGTTATTCACAATTTTTGTAAAATTTAAGTCTAATTCGCCTTTATAGGACTGAAGACGATACTTTGTAAACAGTGCAAATATTTTGAACTATCTATATAATTGCTTATAGTTTTTCGACAACTGTCATAGATATTAAATTAATTTTAAATGAGTGTGAATGCCCATTTGAAAATAACCATCGTAACAATTTGTCAATCAAAAATTAGAAAATAAAATACTTAACTATATAATCTTACACTTTAATTATTTTTACCGTTGCGATTTTTACATTCGAGCTAACTTTCCGGTAGAAATCGTAAATAAATAATACATTTGATTCGTTTTTCGATTTTCTCAGTCATTTTCTTAGCATACTAGAAAACCTACTAAAAAATTGCAAAAAAAAAACTCAGAAAATACGTATAAATTCAATAAACACGTAAATTCAACCCAAACATCGCAATTTAAGAACCGCGTAACGTGATTTTTCCACATTGTCCGTTAATTCGATGAAGACGACAAATATAAGAGCGCGACATTGCTTTGAGCGGTTATTGTTTTTTTTAATTTTTAAATAATCGAGCATTTACGTAATAAATTATTAAGTATTTTAATGGATATTTTCTGTGTTTTAGGGGAAGAAGAATTTATTTATCAGTCGCAGTTATAACATGCAGAATACGACGTCTGTGGGATATACAATTAGCGTTTCAACCAAACATGATGCGATAACGATAAAAATTTAATTCGTAAGGCGAATAACAATAAGAATAATACTCAGAAACGCAGAGAAGCTTTCACAATATAATATAATACACATATTCCGAGTTTATCGGCTACAAATTAATAAGAGGAATCTCAAAGGGATTCCGCAATAATTTACGAATTAATTATTTACGAGACATCCTCTTCGTATTCGTTTAGCGTTTAATTTCTCACCATATAACACACACCGTGTCCACCCCTCGCTATCAAATTCTACAAACACTTGCGCGTGTTTTTATACATGAAACAGTTATTCTCGAAACATTTTCGCATATATCTAGGGACACATTTCACGGACTATAAACCCGCGTTACAACATTTGCCCTCCACTCCCATATGAGCACGATTCACGCTCGTATTATTCGGAACAAACAGAGTCAAACGTTCGAGGTAATTAATCAAATCTCGTCGAATCTAACATGGCGGGGTAATATACACACGCATAAATAATTGTAAACACACGCTGAAACGCGCATGTCGAACTTCCGGGGATGAGTCATCCGTATCATGTCGGGACACTCGAAATATTAACCACCAATTTTATCCTATAACCGGACGAAACACCTTAAAACCGCCGACCACGTAAGTATATTTAGTTATACTAATACGTAATATTCGTTATAATTACTAAATGTAAACGTATATTATGTTATGTTTCGTAGACGGTCTTCAGTAAATTTAAAAGACAAAAGTCCATTGGTAATTGGGAGGAGGGCCTATATCTCTTAGGATCACCCATGAGTCTATCTATGATCCGTATCGTAAACTGTACCGGTATTTTTGAAAAATTGTATATATTGTACAATTAAAACGCACGAATAATATCGGGTGTTCGTTAACATTTACCGAATACAGTATGGTTGGGATCGTTCAAGATCATTCTAGCATAAAATCAATTTTGACGAACAATATTCAAGTAAATAAATATACATTTTTTTGACTTACCTTAAAAATTTGAACTTTGATCCAAAAATGTTTGTATATAAAACTTTTAATTAGATTACGTGGTTAATTTGTAAACTATTTTTAAAGTTTATTAAAACGTATATATTCTTTAATTAAATAAACTTTTTTCAGTAATAGTTACTAGCATCTACGACCAATGAAAAAAATTGACATATTCGTAAATTTAAAAAAATTGTAAAAAATCAACTAATTTTTAAGGAAAATTTTCAAAACAACATTTATTTAATATATTCACAAAATTAATATTTCAAATTTTGCAAATAAAAATTAATTTTTTTAAATTGAGCTGTAAGAATCAATAAAAAAATGTTAAAATAATAATCAAAGAGTAGGGTTTTAATAATTATTTCAAAAACAACTTCTAAATATTGAATATAATAAATAAAAGCTATTGCGTTTGTTAGATATCCGCGGGACACTGTATTGTATGATAGATCACTATCATGTACATACGTTAATATATACCCCTCCCTTAACAAACAAACAAAATAAACGATTACCTACGCCTTATCACCAAAAGAAACCCAAATAATCCTCCAACAGAACTACAATATCGCTCCAATTTCTTTAACGATTTTCGTCCCATTAACGCACGATGGTTTTCCATCTCACGGCATCTCTTTAATCGATAATTTCCGTAAATAATAATAATAATACATTCGCCAACTTTTTCTATTTATTTCGTTTGATTTTCTTTTATCTTTTTCGACCATTTATTTTATCGTATAAATAACTAATATAGGATATTTTCGATTTATAACTACTTTTCTCCTTCTGTTATGATTACGCGAATGTGACTGGTTGTAATCGCTCAAGTATACTTGCTAAATACTCGTTGTACAATCGTTTAATACAAACGTTTCAATAAATACAAATCTCATTCGTAGACCAACCACCACATATTGAAGCCCACAGAACTAATAACAAAACGTATAAATTGTTACTTAATAACAATATTTATCCCCTAACCATTGACATTGCGTTATGTGATTACGCGTTTAATATTCTTTAATGCTACGATATGAACGTGTGAATATGTACGCGCGCACGTACTAAAGTATTTTTAATTTTTTCCTTGTTATACCCTGTAAACAAAATGAATTTTTAGATTTTATTATTAATTGTATTATTGTTATTTACTACAGGCAAGTGATGTTTAATGCAAAGCGAATTATGCGATACATTATTATGTACACGACGATGTCGTATTTCAAAAAGAGAACAATATATATATATACAATAATTTATATACACTAAGAGAACAAAACGCAATCTAATGTATGTAGTATTATACAATTTGTGTGTGTCTAAGCGACGACGATGGCGACATTTGTACGGACCGTGATTGTACAATATAATATAACATCGACCGGAGGACCTGACAGCCGAATAGCAATCGCCGTAATAATACATGCGTCTATGCATAACTATATAAAGACCGTTTTTTTTTTATTGTCCCGTTCCCGCGATATTCCGTGTAAGTATACATTATAATATAGTACCTGAACTAATAGAGTTGTTCAGTCGGCAGTCGCCTGTCGCATATGTACTCACGAAATTTCGTCTATTGGATAACCACAGTCTATCGGTTTTCGAAATCGACTGCATATTAGGTACACACACACACACACGTACATATATATATATATATATATATATATAGGGACGGCGACCGAAATAAATTATAAACATGTGTACAATATATCCCATTTGCGTACACATAGAAAAAATAGCTCGTTCACATCATAATATACTATTGTTCATCAGATCCCTTCCATTATTTATAGTGAATAAACCTAGCGATTTCATGATTTCTATCACAGTAGCTGTATACAAGTTTAAAATATTTTGATTTTTTCGATTATTAACTATATTTTTTAAACACAAGTTTAATAAAAAACGTTCCACGTAACATATTATATAATTATATAATAATACGTCGCAGACTTACGGCACCAAGGAACATGAATTCAATAAGAACTAAAACATATTATATAATTTATTTATTAAACATAACATACGTCGTAGACTTGTGATGAACAGAAACACGAAATCAATAAGAACTAAAATTAACTTGTAAAAATTCCCTCGAGTTATACGTGGTTTTACTAACGGCATTAGTATAAATCTAAATTATTTGTTTTACACCTGAACTTGTTAAATTTTTGTAAAAACTAGTTTTCACGTGTAATCTCAGAAGTAAATACCAGTTTCTTTTTTGTAATTAGTTAATAATTAGTAAATTTAAAAACCGAAAAAAAAATAAGTTTACTGTGTGTACTTTATATATTATGCATCAGTTCATAGGGTAGTGCGATAATGTAAAGGCGTCCACATACTTCAATTTTCCATGTATATAATATTATAAGCCTCTTTAAATTATTGTTGAAAGGAAGAATAAAGGATTCAATAACAATTTAGTGAAACTATATACCAACGCGTTCGATTTTTAAACGTATACAGTGTATGGGTAAAAAAAATTTATAAAGTTGACGCGTAGCTTATTAACCTACATTCGCGAGATATACTTCATGAAACTACGTAAATATACGTGCAGCGAGCAAATCCACTTGAAACATTTCAAAAATATATTTGGAAATAAAAGTTTTTCATTAAGCGGTTAACTGTAGACATGCATGTACTCCACATATCATTAAACGAATCAAAAATCCAAATTTCAAGGTTTTATATCGATTTTTTTTTAGAATTTATTTCATTAAAAATTTCCATAAAAAAATTTCCTCTATTCAAATAAAGGTCTATATGCCGTGTTATTATTACAAATTTCTATAGATAAAAACTATTCGTTTTATTGAAAATATTAATTAAAATATGAGATTTTTTTTAACTTCGTCTTTAAAATAAACTTAAAACAATATTATACGCCTACAACATATTACAAACTGGATACTTGCTA
This sequence comes from Geopemphigus sp. TES_GeoC_2020, assembly GCA_025469175.1. Classification (NCBI taxonomy): domain Eukaryota; kingdom Metazoa; phylum Arthropoda; class Insecta; order Hemiptera; family Aphididae; genus Geopemphigus; species Geopemphigus sp. TES_GeoC_2020. Next base: position 9,411 of record JAIPRN010000859.1, on the reverse strand, counting down.
GAAATGTAGTTAAATTTGGCGCAAATAATAAGTTGTTATTAAAAATTGAATAAATAATTTAATATTCTAATCAAATATGTACTTGCTTTATCAATAAAATATTCTTTTCCCGGATCTCTGTCCTACCAGATGATAAACATGTCCAATACCGTCGCTGATTATATAAAAATTTAGAGGCAAACTATTTTATACGTAATACGACCATTGTATAGTTTATTATATCATTCTCAGAAGTCATCGTATTATTATAGTGAGTGATTAGTTATTGTACATAATACCTAATTATTATGTAAGGGGATGAATTTCTACAGGCTCCCGAGTATATTTACGTGATAAATTAAATTACATAGGTACCTGCTCAGAGAATTGTCGACAACGGTCTTATCCTTCAAATGATCGACATTTTTTCTTTTATTCTGATGGTTCTTCCTCGTCCTATTGTTATGCCTGTGTCTTATCTTGATCTGTGCCACATCGATTGCCTTGCTCGTCCCCTGCACAATACCTTCCTCCTCGATTTGAAGCCCTTCGTTAATTTCTTTTTTATATTTTTCCACTTTTTCGGCGTATGCTCGACGGTCTTTTTCTCTTTTGTCACTGTACTCGACACCAGGCACAGCTATATCGCCCATGAAACTACCTGATAAGGAAAAACATCAATTAATTAAATTTTATTCGTTTAACTTGAATGATAGCGAACGTAATTTGTAATTTATATGGAGCGTGTAAAATAATTTATTAATTAAACCATTGTAACGATACCTGAAGACTAAAATATTATTTATTGTCATTTTTTAAGTATCGTAATAAAATAATTTATTATTCTACGGGGTTGTGTTTGCCAATTCATTTTATAACGATTCAGAAGAAGCATCTCATCGGATATTCAGAATGTGTTTCGTTTACTAATATAAAATCCACGCGTATTACACGTTATTTTAATTAAATTATTTTTATTTCGAAAGCTAACCGAACAAACGATAGTGACACGTGTTAACAAAGGGAATGGAATACAATAAAACATGAACGTTTTATATATATAATATAAATCACTAATATTTATTGCACGCTTAAGACGTTTTAAAAAGCGTTAGCACACCCAATCTCAAACACCTTTGTTAAACGTTATTCGAAATTAAATATATATATATATATATAGCTATTGATTTTTACGAAACAAAAATAAAATTATAACTATTAAACATTTCCACATACGCAATAAAATTTGTAAATCATTGTGTAGGTTTGTAAACATTTTATTATTATTATTAATATTGTTATTATTGTTATTCGGCGGCCGGACATTCACGATATTAATTTTGGGCGTGCAAATATTTTTAGCGCATAATCTAGTGTTGCTACGAAAAGTATTTCAAACAAATTACGGATTGAAATAATCGAAAACGTGGACAAGAAATTCCGGTAAAATGTTTTTAATATATAACATAAACCCAACCCAATAATATTGTATTAAAAATGTTTTTAATTTAATCCTATTATTACGTATAGTTTGATATGCGCTTATTTTAAATGCTATTAAAATTAAAATAACGCCTCGAGGAGCTTAATCGTCATGTCTCTATATACTTTACATTATTATATTCTACGAAACATACTATGAATATTATGTATCTATTTATTATGGACACCCGTATTATTTCCGATGAAACTAACGCGACTAGTTTTTCATTTTTTGTTACTCGAAATTCGATTATTGTTTTTTTACGTAACTATCTATTTATATTCGTAAATCACAACATCATCCCGAGAATCGGAATAATATAAAACGTACGCGAAACCGTTTTAAAACTGCTTTTCAGTGTGTGCGTATATATCTTACATATTTTATATATAGGCGGAACGTGCTGTTTTTCTTAATGCTAGGATTATTAAGAATATTGTATCGCTAGTTTACGTGCAGATAAATGCATCGTTTAACCTTATAAAATGTTTGAATAGGATTCGTTTATGTTTACCAAACTTGCGACTATTATTCCAGAAATGAAATACTACACACATTTGCGTAACAATACGTCTGTGTAATGTTAACTTGATCAACCCTATACTTATATGTATATTACATAATCAGTATCGTGAACATATTTTACATTTAGTAATGTGGATTAAGCATTTTTAAGCAGGTATCTCCGTTAAACGAGTTTATATTAGAAACATGTTTTTTTACCTCATCCATTAATCGCTTCGTTGCGATATATATATAAATTATGTAGTCTGCATTTTTTTGTAAAACCGAATTTATATATAAAAACGAATGTTAACATGTTTAAAAATAATAACATTTTTATGATCTTGTAAATTATTCAAATACGTATTCTAAATCTGTTCTTTTTTATTATTTGTAGTTTTGTCGTAGACTCAATTTTATAAAATATAAATAAAATTCACTTTTCATTATGTTTAATACTATCCTTTATTATTCACTTATTTTGGGAACTTTAAAATCAAATAGTGTCAATTTATTTTTAAAAAAAGTTTAGAATTTAAAAAAAATATTTCACATTATTTAAACAAATGTTCCAAACGCATTTTTTACGTATTCTAAATACCTTTAAAATATTTACGATAGGTGTAACACATTATCTATCTGTAGATTAAATTTACTATTAACGTAACGATAATTTGTATTAGATAGACGCTTTCTTTTCATAATTACTATATACGGTAAGGATAATTAAACAATGGGTAGACTACGTCTTAAAATTAATAACTATATAACTACATATATATAGTTGTTAGTCGATTTTCGAATTTGTTATAAGTGCAACAGGTCGAACGAGATTAAAAATTTGACAAATGAACGTCATTTAAAGATTTACTTCATTATCGTTACGTAAATTCAAATGTAGACTAATAATAGAAAACTATCGCGTATTAAACACATTCGAATGCGTTTCAAAAGACACGTATAAGTTTTAACGATAATAAACGGAAGATAATCAAAATTGAATTTGAAACGCGTCCAGCCAATTACTGTACGATACAATGAACGTACGTAACAAAATAACCTGGATAAAAAAAACTCCGTATGAATTTTATATTGATTATTGGGACAGCATTTTAGAAAACGCGAATACACGTACATGATTAATACGAAAATACGTTACATTAAATAAAAAATCGAATATGTGCGGTTTTTGTGCGTTATAAATCATATAAATAATTACACGGTACGACGATTCACGGAGAACGTATACCTACGTATATTGTGAGTGTTATACGAATATGCGCGAAACTGAAAGCATAAATCAAAAAAAATACAATATATAGAACTGATAACACGACGACATTCATATCGAGAAAATAATTCGTTATTAGTTCGAGAAATTTTACTAATCCGTGATATTAGGCAGTCATTTTAACGCGTTCTACGTATATTAAGATCGAAATATTTTAACTTTCATTAATTGTTTCGTGAAACTTATTATTTATGGCCGAAATTACGTTATTCGTTGCGCTTGAACGTTCACTTCCTGCATCCGAGTTACGCGGCATTAAGTCACGCACTTACCCAAACACACCTCGAGGCAATAGCCCGAATTAGTTGCACGCATATAGAGTCCTTTTCATTTGCATCGGACTCGAAAGAAAATTTAACCCCATAAAAGTTTCGATTATACCGCGAGGCAAGAAAGTCTTTAGGGATAGGTGGTATATATTATTACAAGTGCAGTGGCAACGATACTCTTGAACACCAGCATATAAGAAAAACGATAATTTCCCAATTATTTAAATTGTCTTTGTTCAATGACCTTAAAACCGATCTAAGTATAAGTTACACAGTTTTTTTATTTTACAATGAAATCCGAAAGAAACTTTTCTTTTGCATTTTGTTGACTTCTATACAAATGTTCTAAATCAATATAGAATTGTACATACTCAAAATCAATAATAATAAATATTACGTTTTGTTATAGCAAAATAATATTCATAATGTCTAAAACGTAAAATAATAATTACTGGAAAATATACACAAATATACAAACGCTCATAAAAATATAGTAAAAATTTCAAGTGCTTCGTATTATCGATTTTGTACACATCGGACGTGTCGACAATTTTGCCCATTTTTCTATTTTACAATTTTTTCCGTTATTATTTTTTTAAGGAAACTACAGAAAAATTAATAAACGTGTTAAATAAATATCTATCGGAAAGTAAAGTACAAAACGGATAAATAAGATAGGTTAAGCATATCAGGAAATTTCAGATTTCATACTGTCTGCTTTATTATTATATGATAAAAAATCAAATGCTATTTTAAATTTTTTTATATTTATAATAATTAATATAATAACGATTATTGTATACCAAAACAATGAGAGAAAATATAAGTAATTTCATTTTTCGATTTAAATATACAAGACGTGTCAACATTGGTCTACGATCCACCATTATTTTTGTAACCCTTAAAAATTAGCCTAATTTACGTTACTGATAGAGTACGTGATGATTAATAGTTTTGTCAATAACACAATTCTATTACTTATTGTGTATTTTACAGTGAGAGTAATATTTGTATACGCCTGAGTATATAAGTGGAATAATTGTAATTATAATTTGTATATGTTTATGACAAATGATATAAACACTCAATTAAAACAGATTCTTTTATATATATATATGTATATTCACGTGCTTATAAAATATATGAAAAAGAAAGACAAAACATATTTTCGGGCGAGAATATGTTCACTAATTATTCAAATGTTATAAAGAAATTGCCGAGAACCCAAATAAGCGCGTATCACACAATTACGCAGTGTTTTATTTATACACACAGGCACATCTATAACATATATTATGTATAACTTGTATCAATAACTTATACGTTCTTTATGCAAAATATGCATATTGCTATATCACGACAATAACCGGTTTCCCAACGCGTATCCGATTTATTTGGTTCATTTGAACTTATACCTTCAGTAGTAATTTCCGGGATTAAAATCTGTATACTGAGAGAGTTTAAACGGAAGAAAATATAATAATTTTTATACGTATATTCAGAACGATTTATTATACTGTAGTCAAAAATGTTTGAACCATCCCGGTCAAATATTTATACCTGTCTAATCTAAATAAATACGAGTATACAAAATGCGATATGACTAACTGACAAACGCAATAACTTTAGTTTTGGTAATGTTTTATCGAGTTCTTTTTTAAGTAACCAAATATGTTTTCATTTAATTAATAAATTCAAAATAACCATTTTGTCTGCTCGAATTTTAGAATAAATTCGGTGGTAAACACTCGATTAAATCTTCGATCATTTATTTTCTACGATTTTTCGATATTTATGCATTTGTGTATACTACCGTAATATATACCACAACTAACGTAACAAATATAAGATAGCAGTATACTATTCACAGATTCATTCAATAGAACTCCGAGATAATTGTAAAAAATATTAAATTAATCGTTAAAAAAAGTTTTTGTCGTCAGATTTTTCCTAGAATGCTACCTTACAAAATGACTTTTGAATTATACGTAAAAAGTATTATTTAAAAGAAGTTTTAAAACGTATATTTTAACTTGGAAAATTAAAAAAGAAATGATACAATTGCAGCACGAATGCGTAATAATTAGTTTTTAAAAAGAAATTATAAAATACTGCCTACTGGACAAAAATTATTATGGCGTTTGTCGATTATTCTTTTCATGCGCTGTATATTATTTACAAGAATTAAAACTCTGTAAGGGGAATGGATTTAACATTTTAATTTTTTAAGCCTCAAATATTTACTTATCGTTCAATATTTAGCCAATAATATTTACTACGAGTTACGTAAACGAGAAGAGAACAATCGTTGTTATCGTACTATATGCCTAAAGTATGTTTTAGTAAACTCAATAAATGTGAGAGTTCATATTATTATGCAATAAAATTCATCAAATGAAAAGTAAAGGAATATAAATATATAACTCGAAAAGGTATGTATAATAGATAAAAAAATCATAATTAACACTAATAATACATATATATATTTATTTATTTTTTTAACCATAGATGAAATAATAAACTAATCGGTATATATATAGCTAAACAATATTTATTAGAATAATTATTAAATTGTTACCAAAACATATCTTAAGTTATTAATATCCAATGTAATGAAATAAATATAGTTGTATAATTGTTTTTCATTTATCATATAAATTATTTGAAATGTAGAAAAAACGCTAATAAAAATAAACCGATAAATGTTCAAACGTAATAGTTAATAAATATTAGAGATACGTACACTATTTAAACGTATTGATTTTATTTAAATGTAAAACTATATCTGAAAATCATTAAAAATTAAAATTGATATGTATAATCTAAAATGTTTCTCCGCCTTCATTATTATGAACAATGTTTAAACAAAAAAAATATTTCGAAATATAGATACGTTGTGTTTACTAAAAAATACGATGCGTATATACTATTTATATGGTTATTCAAATATTATTTTACAAAAACGTGAATATATCTTTAGTGAGAAAACGTACGTATTCTTAAATCGTCAATTACATTTAGGACACATTGTACGTTGTTTTCACATGTATAGAAATTTTAAATCTCTATTAATTGATAAAGAATGAAAATCATAACGATTATGATTGATTTAAACTATTTATAAAATTTGAAACCCGATGACTTACGCTTGTTTATAATTAATCTGTTGGAAAAACTATCGATCATAATAAATATAGATTGCGCATAAATAATCCACTATTTCACGAAATAATGTATGTAGTGATATGATACGAAAACTACGTGAATACAAAAGAACGATTAATAATAAATTATAATCAAATTAGGTCTATAATAAGATTTGATAAATCGTTTTTACGTGGTATGTAATTGACAAATTAAAAAAATTGTAATAAAACAGCACTGGAAAACATTACCGATATATTTCATAAATGTTACTTCACCCTGAAATTTAAACAATATTACACGATTTTATATCAACACTTTACTTTTATTTAATATTATGTTTAAAGCAAAGGCCATATAAATTGTACTATAAAAATCTTCAATATATTTGTCAAATATATAAGGCCACACGTTGTATAGCACAACAGTAATTACTATAATTCTAATACTGTATAAAATAGCCTCTTTATATAAATAGTATGTTAAAACCAGCGTTAATAAACGTAATCACTTCGTTTTATATACAGTCTATAGAAAAGTATTAAATACAACTTACAAAAACATTTTGCTCCGTACGAATTAAAAAAATATTATAAAAATATATTTGGAGTATATATAATATAAAAATTACACGAAAACTAATTATACGTTCTAATTATATCTAATTATAAGTATTTTATTATTTTAAAAAAATCGTTAATAATTACTTTGACAAAATCATTTTAATAATTACACGGTTTTTTGTGTCCGCGTATAATATGACTTTATGATAGTCCATATTTACCAAATCATATTTTGTTTTAACTTTTTTGAACTACAACAACATATTATCCAATACATAACATCGACATTTTAATAGACGCGAATCTCTGAGTACAAGAGATTGATTTATAATTCACACAAAAACTATACATATCAACTCAACACAAACCTGTGGATTACATATTATTATTCAAGTATCTATATCACGAACATATTCTTAAATATAAACGCGATACGTGTTTTTAAACATTCTAATTAAATAATTTTAATTGTAAATAATTACGTTTTTTTTTTAATATAATCACGCGGTTTAATTAAAACGACCATTTTTAATATAAATTATAAAATATTAGCGTCAATATTTTACAAATAATATAATTTCAAACGTTATTATTTATATATTGTGTTAATAATATTTATTACATTACTACTAGGATGGAAATATTTACAATATGTTATTATTTTACTACATCAAACACAAATTTTATAATATAAATTTCTTTGTTAATAATAAAATGAGTACTTCAAAAGATGGAATTTTCAAAGACGAATAAATTAATCTTATATTATTTTTTTGTCCTTTCGAATATGATATTGTATCTATATCGTAATTTATCATTGCTAGTTTATGTTGTAGTATATATATTTATCATCGATATTATGTGCTTAAAAGCCATTTCAATATCTGATTGAAAGTATAAATGTCTGATTTATATTATAATTGATATATATATATATAAGTGTGACGATTTGAATCACTAATTGTACAATACGCGTCACATAATTCGACTCGAGATACAAATATGATGAATAATATTATAATTCATCAACAATCGAATGAGATTGTGTACGACGTAATCTCGCCACACTAAGAGTTCAACGACTTCGTGTATTCGTAAATAATACGACCAAAGTCCAGCGGCAAATAGTTCTGTGTCAATTATCCAGACCGAAGAATGTTGTTCAACTTTTTTTCGCCTTCCTCGTCGCTAATCTTAACGGAATTCTGACCTTTTTAGGGACACGAAAATTACGCGCCGAAATCTGTGTGTACGGAACAACGTACGCGCGTCTGGAATACCGCCCATCCCCCGAGGAAAGCGTTCGAGAAAACGTGTCGAATCGCACCCCAGCGAACGGTCGTTTGTACGCCAAATCACCGGCCCCCTGGGAAAGGAAATAGCGCGTGTATACGTTTTATAAACGATTTAACGTAGCTCTCTTTTCTGGTATTTCGCGTCTCTCCTATTTCCCCTACATTTTGTTTTCTAACGCCGTTCAAAACTTACCGGCTTTGCAAGGGTCCAAATCGACGTCATTGGACGTCTTTTTCGAGTAAATCGAACAGAGCAGTTCGTCCACGGTGAACTTAGAACAATCCGCGGCAAGCCATAATTCCGCCAAGACGCGGATCCACAGAACGAATCCTCTAGTCTTCATGGTATAGGCCCGATCGCTAGCCCGGTCTGTCTCTCTGCGTATAACACTTCAACACTGTTCGTCAGTTGTTATCCGCATTTTATTCTACGAAAGCAACATAATTTTACGCTTAATCGCGGCTATCGATAACAAATACTGAAAAGAGCCAGGGCAATTTTTTTTCATAAAAAAAAATATTTCAATAACGTAGTCGAACGTAATCATCACGGCGCATCCACGCGTGTTGTATACAATTATTAAGATAATATTGCTCGGCCTCGTTTTTCCTCTTAGTGTGTGTGTGTGTGTGTGTGTGTGTGTGTGTGTGTGTGTGTCTCAAAGTCCACGGACGTTTTTGAAAAATGGAATTGTGTTAATTATTTTACGTATAATATTAAGGCGTTTGTTTAATGTACACGGATGTGTACGTATGCGCGTATGTCGAACCTTGTAAAATTTATGTTTCGATTATAATTGCGCTTCGATCGTTTCGTCGCGACCCGTACAAATTTACGAAAAACGAACGAAGAAAAGGTCGAATACGAGCGCGCTATTTATTT